>JASDQU010309507.1:51758-69087 GCA_032191745.1 Picea mariana
TGGAGAGTGTATCTCTCTTCCTACTCCAAAGCGCTAGCCTAGCTAAATGTTGGTGTAATAGAGCCCTAGAAAAGAGTTACTAGATAAATTTTATGATTGCACAATGTTATTAAGAGCTGTTATTTACTCAAAGGTAACGGAAATGAAACTTATGTTGTATGACTCTGACCCAACAATGCTAGGATGAGAAATGAAATATATCACTTTTCTTTCAATGAATCCTATGTATGGGAGAGAGAGAAAGTTTTCTAGATCAACCTTGAACTACAATGCAAAATTTCCTTTAAAATTCCAATACAAACAATCACTTATAAAACGACAATTCTCTATTGTGTCTTTTCCAAATACTTCAACAATCTCAATAATTTGATTTTCAATGTTTTCTAGAATGAAAAGAATTTTTTGAAAGAAAAACTTTTTGTTCACTTTTCAAAAAGGACCCTCACTATGCCAATGAGAGT
The DNA here is from genome assembly GCA_032191745.1 of Picea mariana. Taxonomy (NCBI): domain Eukaryota; kingdom Viridiplantae; phylum Streptophyta; class Pinopsida; order Pinales; family Pinaceae; genus Picea; species Picea mariana. The sequence goes on from JASDQU010309507.1 coordinate 52,220, forward strand.
ACAGAAGATCAAAAACCAAAGGAACAAGCAATGAAAAACCCAATCAACTCTTTCAATGAAAGCAAAAATAAAGAGCAAACCAATGAAGTCTTTTCAAATGCAAAAGAAATGATCTTTCAAGAAGAAAATGAGAAAAAACCAAGCACTCAACTTTCAACCAATCACTGGTTCTTAACTAATCAAACACACTCAAATTCTGAAGTCAGAGAGAATGGTTTTGCCAAGAAAAGTCAAGAAACGAAAGTCAAGACAAAAATGACAAGAAAAGCATTGGAAGCATAAGACTATTCATGCACAAAAACAAAGACAAGAAAGATATCAATCAGTAGTCCGAGACACTCTTATGAGGCAATCAAACTGATATGGGAAGTTGAAAATACCAAAACTCAAAATCAAACTTTTGAAAAATGGTGTTCGCAGGTAGGTAGTATTACACATTGCGAGAATCACTGATTCTCACAGGTGACTCTTGAGCACGGTGTGAGAACCTCGCACTGAAACCCAAAGGTAGAGTGCGAACTCTACCTATTCTTGTAGGCTGCAATGAAGTACAGTGCGGGAATGCCTGAACATAATCAAAAATTTGAAAAGTGAAGCAAAATTGAAAAAGGCCTCTGGACTCAAAGGGTCTATCACGATATCCTAAAGACTCAAAGATTGACAGGACAGGAGAAAAGTGAAACCAGAGTAAATGGTCACAGAAAAATATCAAAAGCCACAAAAAAAATGGGATTGTTCCCCAATGGAGTTGCCAATTTTGTTATTGGATAAATCCGTAGGTGCGGACACTAACCGATCTCCCTAGATCCACCTGGATCTAGAACAAAGCAAGACAGAACATGACTCTTTCCCTAGATTTTGACCATTGAATTAAATAGGAGGCAAGAACTATTAACACCTTATTATCGCTTCCTATGGTCTTTGTCGCTCCTGTTTTGCTCCAGTGCTCTCGTGCAGTCAAGACCAAGACAACACAAACCAACCAAAGTGAAGAAAGCATGATCTATTCTCCAGTCAATCTATGTATATGATCAAGGAATTATACAATAAAGTGGAAATATCTTTATGGGAAAGGGACATATTACTATATCATATTAATGGAAAGTAAAGATTACAACCTGAGCCTTGATGTCGCAAAATTCCTTTCGATGGCCCTTGGCTCTGACACACACACTTGCTCACTTGCGTGAAGAAAATCAACCCCTTTGGATAAACTTGGTGGAGTCTTCAAGCTCCTATAGCTTCAGTCCTTCACACAATCCTTTCACTAATTCTCCAATGAATCTTGCTTAGCCTTGCTTAACCTTTTCCATGAGAATTCCCTCAATATATAGGAGATAATGAATAAGTTACTTGGATAAGAATGATCCCAAAATATCAGGGAATCCAGTACTCGGATAACCATTCGAATGCCATCTCATCCTTCTAGAAGATTCCCTTCTAGAAGCATCGAGAATTCATCTTTTTCCTTGCTTTAGAAAGAGTTTGCACCCTAGCAGTTCAACACAGTGCGAACTTCTCGCACCCTGGCTTAAGGCAGCCTGCGAGAATAGGTCATTCTCACAGGCAAATGTATTAGCAGCCTGTGAACCTCCTTCAAAAATGATATTTCTGGAAAGAGAAGAAAGTAACTTTTCTCAGGAGAAAGTTCTTATGAAGAGCCTGAGTACACCATCATGATGACCAAAATCATGGGTAACAATATAAGGGGCCTAAATGGAAGGACGAAGAAAAGAATCCTTCAAAATCAAATCATGAAAGAAAATCCTGACATCTTATTCCTTCAAGAAACTAAGTGCATTGGATCAATTGTAGAAAATCTTCTTTCCAAAAGTTGGAAGAAAAGTACTTTCATATTCAATCACTCCACTGGATCTGTAAGGGGTATGGATATTCTTTGGAACCCGACTATGGTAATTTTAGAAGACTTCTACTCCACTAAATGGTTGATTTCAGCCTCCTACAAAACCATTGGATCATAAAAAAACAAACTTCTTACCAATGTATGTGGGCCACAAAATCTCCAAGAAAAAATAATCTTTCGACAAAATCTATATTATCTTGGGGCTATGGCTAGAAACAAAAATTGGATCTTGGGAGGCTCTTTTAATCATGTCATAAAATCCCTATAAGAAAATAGAGGAGGTATAAAACGTCCAGACAAAGATTGTGAATGTTTTTGTGATACAATAGATGCCATCCATCGATCTTGACTTCAGGGATGGTACATTCACTTAGTCAAATAGGCACTCAGGACCCCACCAAATTGCCTGTAAACTAGATCATTTTCTCATCTCCAAGCCTCTTATGATAGGAGGAATTATTATGGAATCCAAAATCCCTTTGGCCTCTGGCTCTAACCACTGTCTTATTCAACTATGGCTGCATACTATCAGGTGTTCAGAACTCAAGCCATTCTGTTTCAAAAATTTATGGTTATCCCACCTAGACTTTCAAGAAAATGCTCCCACTTGGTGGAAAAATGCTGAAATTTCTCATGGGTCTCTCATGTTCTAATTTCAATAAAAATTGAAAATTTTTAAGCAACATCTCAAAACAAGGAATGAAACAGTCTTTGGGAACATTTTTCAGGCCCAAAAGGAGCTGGAGCGAAGAATGCAGAAAATACAGAAGAAACTTATCACAAGAGGAAGCTCTGAGCAACTCTAAGCAGAAGAAATCTATCTTCAAAAGAAGTTGGATGAACCTTGTGCACAGGAAGAAATTTTATGGTGCTAGAAATATCGAGTTCAATGGCTTCGAGAAGGAAAAAGGAATACCAAATTCTTTCACCAATCTATGCTTCAGAGACGTCACATCAATATAATTGCTAGGATAGAAAATGAATAGGGAAAACCCCTCCTAAATCATGTTGACTGTTGAAACAGACCTTGAATTTTTTATTCTTAAGGATAAAAGATTTGTAATTTTTGAGTCTTTGCGTTTTTCAAATTTCTTAAAACAAGAATTTCATCACCTATAAATTCGCGATGCTTTTTATTGTTTATTTTTGGAAAAGGAACGGAAAAAAATCTAAACGAATATAAGTTTTCCAACACTCTTTGAAACAATCTTTTAAACGGGCAGTAATTTAAATTTTATGAATTTTAATTTAAACTTAAAAAAAAAAAAACGGGATTCGGAGTTTTGCGTAAATAAATGTTTAATGCAAATTGAATTGCGAAACCCCAATCCCCAATTTCCCGATACTTTAAGACTTATTTTACTTAATTCTCAATTAAAAGGGTTTAAAGGTTAAGTTAATCACGTCGCGATATCGGGATTCGCGGTTTTATCAGATCAAATAATTTTGTCATCGTGTTTCTCGATTTCCCGATTTCGTGATATATTTCGCGATAAGTTTTGAATTAATCTAATCACTACTAAGAATGATTAAGAGTTAAATAATTACATCGCGATATCGGGATTCGCGGTTCTATGAGAAGCATGTTTCTTGTCATCATATTTCCCGAAATCCCGATTCCCAATTTTCCGATTAACGAAATCCCGAAAAGGTCTAATTTCGATTAATTAACATAATAAAAACGTTTTAATTTAAAATAATACATCACGATTTCGGCAATCAAAGTTCATCGATGACATATTTCTTCGACATAAAAAGTGCCGAAACTTTGAAAATCAGGTTTTGAAATTTAACTCAAAATCAACGTTAATTAATCATCTTTCTAAACAAGGTTTAAAGTTAATCTTTCTTTTAATGTCCATTAATGCGTCGTTGTCCGATTAATTAAGTTTCTATTATATTTGAAAACACCGAGAAATCCTAGGTACAGGCATTGAATGAATATCTTCGAAAATATCTTTGGCATTAAGAGCTTTAACTTCGTAGCAGAGGTACAATTCTCAATATTTTTATGATATATTCGAAATGAAAGATCGAACGTCTGTATTTCCATTTCAAAGCTAAGTTTTCTTATCCATTCTCTGTGACAGATTTTTAAGCTTAACGCAGAGCTATGGCACCCAAAAAAGCTCCGAAGAAAAACGAAGACCAGCCAGAAGGAGATATCATTTCTGATACTACTCCACTCGGCGTACACTATGTCAAATCATGGACTGGAATTTCTGAAAATATGGAGGATGAGCTTAACTATGCAGCCACTAATTCGGAAAATCACCTCCGAGATATTTCCGAGTCTGAGCTTCATAAGGTTGTTGCACGTCCGAGACTTGTGTCATATATTGATATGATTGGCTGGGCATTGGATAAAGTGGATATCCCAACAAGAAGCATTCTGAACGAGCAAGGAGCTATCATCGGTTCATTTAGGCCTGAACACATTCAGGTAATGTATAAGCTCTCGCCCAATTATAGACACACCTTTAATTTTGAGTTTTTAGCCGAATTTCAAATAAAAGAATGCATTGAAGCATGCCAGACATACCCTGACATGATTAAAGGATGGGCCAGGGATGAAAATAAGTTTAGGGCCGATGTACATGGGATTTATTCCACATCTTCCTTAAACGAATATATGGTTTATGTAGCAATGATGTTATGTAGACGTTTCGGGAGAAAGGATCCTTGTCACTTTCATGCAGACTGGACACCTTTCCTAGAGGAAGTTTCAGAAGGACGCAGTTTTAACTGGCATAAAATTTTGTCAGATAACCTCACAAAAGTGGTTGCAAAGTATAAAGAAGCCAAGTCAAGAGGGCAACCTGTGTCATTTTATATGTCAGCTTATATCATGGACACCATTTCTTTTATGACTCCTTTCCCATTAATGAATTGGAGTTGGAATGTTTCTTGCCCAGAGCCTATTCATAAATACCACCCAGCTCTCTGGGAAGAAAATGCAAAAGATCTTTTTTATGATGTTTGCCATTATGTATTTATCCCTCTGCACAAAATTTTGTTTGGATGTGAACCCCCTCACATTTCTGACACAATCATAGAAAACCTCAAATCGATTGTCGATTGGTTTATTGAGGAAATTTTTTCTTATGTTAATGTTTATGGCTGTTCCATTCTGCCTCACGCGCTCCCGAAATTCTTACCAGATAGATTGGTATGCATAGAAGTGGCTTATCAGTTAGCCAAGGGTTGTATTGGGTTAGAATTAAAATCCCTTTAGAAAAAAGCGTGGCCATCTTTCCCTGTTCATATTGGGAAATTTACTTTATCAAACATTGGTCATTCTAAAGCTAAGGCCGAGTCATTGGAGGAAGTTAAGCTAGTAGACACCGATCATAGGAAACACGAACCTTATCAAATAATTAGTCAGCATTACATACATTTCAATTTGAAAGCATATGAACATGAAGTTTCTCTTTATGATGATATTTTCCGAAATGTTAAATCTTATGAAGAAGTGCAAAACAAAGTGCAAGCCTTGTCACATGACTCACAGGTGGAGTTTGCATCTTTTCAACAACATAGGTGAAGCTGCCTGCCGAAGATTTTACAAGGTGAAATATCGACTTCATTGCCAGAATAGGAAGAAACCCCTCCAGGGTTTGAAACTGATACTCAGGATAAGTCAAATGACAAGGACAAGTTGAAAGATCCTGAATTACCTCCTCAAAACACAGAGGGTTCTCAAATAAAAGAACCAGGGACAGAAAAGGGAAAAGGACTGGAAACAAGTCCCATAATTCTTGATGACATTCCAGAAAAGATTGGAGGAACTACTTCAAAGGAACTTGGCAGTCCTATTATAGCTTTGACTCCACTACAGTCTACTTTCGGAACCCCTCATGAAGGAGTTCTATACGTCAGTGATCTAGAGCCGATTTCAATGGATGAAATCCCCCATCTGATTATTTTTTCAGCAAAAAGCAAAGAGCTGTTTTGAAACAGGAAATTCATCCTGTAGGAGAAAGATCGATTAAGAAGCATAGAGTTATTATTGATGGGAAAAAACTCAGGGATGGACAATTCGCTACAGAGTTAGCAGGAACAATGGGTGTTATAGCATCAACCAACATATATTCTGTAGGAAACCTAACAACTATGCTTCAACAGAAAGATCAAGAAATAACCCAGTTGCAAGGCAGACTAAAGGAAAATGAAAAAATTATTGGCTGGGGGATACAGAAGGGTCTAGAACAAGCTAGACTCAAAGATATGCAAGAAATCAAAAAGTTGAATAAAAACCTGGATGAGGCAAAACACATGATACAGGTCACTCAAGAACAGGTTCAAAAGCTGGGCGATGAAAATAAATTTTTGCAAGATAAGATTATTTCAATTGCTAACCAGGTAATTGAAATCGAACATTTCAGGACTCAAGCATCAGAGATATATGCAAAAATAGAAGAGGAACAACAAAAAGTATTCTGCAATCTGGAAATAATCCAGAACTATTTTCAGGAATCAAATAGGTCCATGGAACAGGTGTTCCAAAAAGAAAGAGAAGCAAAAGCAGCGAGGACTACTTTTCAGAAAGCAATTACTTCTTCATTAAAAGATGAAATTGGAAAAAATCAGAAATTATCTATTTATGAACAGATGAAAGGGAAGGTAATGATAAAAGTCTGGGAATCTAAATTGGTTGAATATAAAAGAATCACAAAGGAAGTCAACGAAGATTGTCAAAGAATCTTTAATCTCCTTGAAAAGGATTCATTAAATATTGGGGCAGATGGTTGTTCTGGGTTATTAGGTGAAATCAACATTGTTAGGCATTAGCTGAAGTCAAGAGAAGAGATTGAAGAAAGGAGAGAAAAAATCTCAAATATTAAATTAGTCAACATTGCAGAAATAAATAAGTGGATGGTAGCTTCAAGTTTAAGGTTGGAAAATGTTAAATTCACAGAGAAAACAATAGAAAGTCAGTTGCCATACTTACAGAGAAGATTTTTCTCTTTCGAAGCAAATGAGATACCTGAAGCTCCCAGGATCTTAGTAATCTTTTTGAAAAAATGTGTTCAATGCATTGAAAAAGAGAAAGAAAGTTCGTCAACACTAAGTTAGAACTTTTCAAGTGTTTTTATTCATTAAAATTTTGAAAGAGATTGTAAACAGTTGACATTATTTTATGTAACCATAATATTAGGGGGTTGGTTAGTTACCAACTAGAAAATTTGATAGGAATGTATAAATATAGTTTCAAGAGGCTAAAATAGGGCTTCAGAAATTTTGGGAGATAGCCATTTTTTGTAAATCTAGTTTTGAGGTTCATCGGAATATAAATCGCAAGCAAGATTCTGGATCCTGCAATTTTGTAACTATGTGTCTTCCCCTGTTTATTATGCTTTGTTAAATTTTCCTTTCAAAGTGTTTTTTTCTAACAAGTGAATCAATTTGAATTTATATACATTCTTATTTATTATTTCAGATTGGTTCGGATGTTGAAAGTATTATAGTCTTTCCTCTGAAATTACTTTAGTGATTTTAAGACTTGTAAAATGTTCGGTTCCTTAATATTTAAATCTGTTAGAAATCCTGTTTCTCTTTCATCATCATTAATCGAAATATAAGATTATTTCTCGATAAAATCCTTATATTTCTCTGTATTTTATTTCGTTGTTTATAAAATTCAAATTTGTTACAAAACTAGGAAACGACATTGAATGTGCTTTTACATTACTGTTATAGATTTTGAAACTGTTTTCATTGATATCATCTCTGTAAGTCTGAAGTAACCAATTGATTTAAAAACCCATTTTATAAACTTTTAATACTTTATCATCCATGACTGTCCCTAATAGCAGACAACCTAACGTAGAACCAGGCCTTCAGGATTAGACCAGCATTGCCCTTAGTTTATTTAATACTATTTTACAAACGGTGACTAACAGGACTGAACTAGAATGATCATGGGCTACTATTGAACATGACATTAGCATCCAAGAGCAACAAGAAGCAAGACAGAGACAGTTGAGAAACTGAATTTGCTCTAATCTTTCTTTAAATTACTTAATTCCAAATCTTTTCTTTAAAATCATTTTCGTATGCCTTGACAGTATGTTTTATAGCCTTAAAACATAAACTCAGGAACAACATCTTTTTGGCGCCGTTGCCAGGGAGCGAAGAAACGAATCATTTCCTTGGGAAGAACGACATTGACTTTTTTTTGTTGTTGATAGTGAACAAGAATAGAAAACTTTCTAAGGCTAAATTATCTTTCACTTGGTGACTCCACATTAAATAAACTGGCTAGTAGCCGTAAGAACACCAGGAAAAACCCAGATAGAAAACAGACCTCGCCAGTCTCTAATCCGGAAAAAATCTTAAAATCAAGAAAATCAATTAGACAAATCCTTTTATAAACTTATTCTATAAATCAACCTAATTTTACACAATCGAACTCATCAGAAACTTTTGAAGGATCACTTTCACTTCCCCCCTCTTTTGATACTTTCTATTTTCCCGAAGTTTTGTCTCCAATTTTCCGAGAATCTTCTTCACACACTGTCCAAACTGTTAGCAACAATTGTGGTATCGGGGCACAGAGGTACGCAGGTCTGCAAAATTGCGCGATAACTGCCCAAGCGCAGTACGCAAAAGAAATCCGTTTCGGGCCCAAGTCAAGCGAGCGAGCGCCCCGATTTCAACGTTTAGGATGCATCCAGGGAATCAGATCAGCGGTGGGTGGGAAATCACGATTGGAAAAGCTGTGCAAAGGTTAACGCATTAGATAGTGCCAATAGCATGTTCAGGAATGGATGACAGCTGCTCATCCCGAAGGACGCGTGGCGCGAGGTCTAGCCGCGTCAGCATTTTGGCATTCGGGAGTTCGTGGGGTGAAGGTTTTATGTCTTTGAAAATTGTGAAACCCCGAACCCCGACAGCGTCGAAAGCGCCGAAGCTGAGGCCCGCGATGTCACGAAGCATTTTTGGCCGTCCGTTTAAAGGGAACACCTGGCAACAAATTGGGCCATCTCGACATTTCACCCATCGCAACTCCAAGGAACAAAAAGCAGCTCCATTATGTTCTGATGCGCGAGATGCTGGGGGAGTCCTGGGCCCGGACCCACAGCAGCGTTGGGTGAATTTGGGACCGTCTGTTTTCAAGGATGCGTGGCACCCATTTGAGCCCTCTCGACAGTTCTCTTATCGCGATTTTGAAGAGGAAAGGTCATGTTCCTTTCTCATCCGTGATCCCTAAAGTGCCAACAAATCTTTGAAATTAAACTCAGGATCACATCCCATGGTCACCAGGAAGGAAAGGAGCTATGCGTAAAGGGGCCAAAGGTGTCGGGTTTGATCGCCGAAGGGATCATCGTGGTCTCCAGGCATCGACTGGTGAGACCTTGATCCTGGTTTTCACTCAGAATAAATGAAGATGTGATCTAGTGGTTGAGACCTCTTTTCGTTCATTAAGTTTGGGGTATGGAGGGCCTGACGAGTAGTCCGGTCGAGAAGGTCTTGTGTACCCATTTTTTTAGAGAGAGGCCATGCTGAAACCTCGGCTGGACGGAGAAGGTCTACGCATGCTAGCCCGACTATTAATGACCCAGCTACTCCTTTCGCAGGGGCCATACACAGATGAGGTGGGGTCCAATAGTGATTGCTCGTCCCATTTTTGGCTGAAGGGACACGAAGCCTGGAAGGACTGAACAGGTCGCTGCTAGGCGAATTTTCTGAGTATATAAACTCAGTAATTGTATTTTTGTAGGGATCGATGGTTGAGCAGAGCTCCCGGTTGTAAAGTTTTAGTGAAGCATTGTTAATCTGGTTATGTATGGACTTTTGAGACTTCTTACCTTATGAATGCCAGTTTCTTTCACACCTTTGTTTACACTGTGTTAGAGCAGCTCAGAATTGGAGGATCCAGTCGAGTTGTAGTTGTTATAGGATGATGTTGTAATGGATCACTGTAATAATTACGTTGTCTCTTATCAGTCCTTGTGATTTTTCCCAGCGCTGAGCGACTTGGAATTGGAGGATCCAGTCAAGTCCCCCTTCAGTTTCCTGAGACCCTGAACCAAGAGGATCTTGTATTCAGAGTCTTTCTTCTACATGCTGCTGAAAGCCTGTCGCCCAAATTAGTTTATTCACCCTTCCTACCAAGTCTTCTACTTGTCCACCTTTTAATCAACTCACTGGCTGAAGTTAGATCAAGACCTCCTTCGTTCTTTACATACCAGATCTAGTCTTTGAGTTAGAGCGAAGTCTCCTTGAGTATTCACCACCATTTGATCACCCCTTTATAAATAAATCGTGACATTAAACTGATGGGTGTCGGGCTCTGCTCCTACAAGAAATCCAGGAGTGACCTCCGACGCTAACATTTCTTCAACCGTTGCCAGGGACGAAATTGAAGATTTTCCTTGGGTAGAACGACATTGAACCTCTGGATCCGAAGGTGCATTAGATTATCGAATCTTTTCAAGATTGCTAATATGCATCCGGCGACTCCATTGTGACGACTCCACTATGGCGGACCTGCCTTGTCAATTGTGGCTTTGGAAGGTAGGCATACGCGGTCTCATCCACAGCTACCTCTAGCTATGCTTGAAACAGATCCAGAGGCGGTGCTCAAAAGGGGAAAGGCCTCTGAAGAAGAAGCATCCATCACTACACCAGGTAATCCACCATATCCTTCTGTGGGAGCTCCTTCTTCTCCTCCTCAGTTTCCCGACAGGCCTGTTTCTGCAGTTTCTCATTTCCTAAATTTTGGGAGTGTTCCTGTTGAGTTTTCCTCTCTTGGTATTGGACTGAAGGGTCAAGACCTTGTCACTCCCCTCTCCCCTGAAGCTGTACCTTGGCGTAGACCCAGGACCACAGAAGATTTCCCTACACCTAGTTTAACCACTCCTGTGCAAAGAGGAGCACTCGCTGACTTGAGCTTGTTAGCCTTCTCCTTAAATCCCCTCTTGTTTCCCACTCCACTTCGAGGCTCATTCTCAATAACCCCTTTGCGAACTCCTTCTCCTCCAAATTATCCTCCACCTAATATTCCTATGGATGGTGCTAATCCCCCTCTGAATAGAATGGATGCCATAGTTGCTGCCAGGTATGCTCCCTTGATCTTACCTCATCCCATGAATCCTTTCCCTACTGGAGATTACTTGAAATATATGCCCAAGTTCACTGGGGAAGGGGACATAATTGCGGAAGAACACCTGGCTTCTTTCTAAAGTTATGCAGACAACCTGAACATTGGAGATGAAGATGTCTGGATGAGGGTTTTTGTCCAGAGCCTGGATGGTGAGGTAAGGAAATGGTTTAGAGGATTAGCTCCCAGATCTATTGCTAGAATTGAATCCCTGGATAATGCTTTCCTGAGGCAGTGGGGAGATAAGAAGGATTTCATGTATTATATGACTGAGTTCGGGTCTTTGAAGAAGATGGAAGGAGAGTCTGTCTTTGACTTCTCCAAAAGATTCAATAAGATGTACAATAAGATTCCTGATGAAATAAATCCATCAGAAGCTTCGGCCAAGATGTCCTATGCTAGTGCGTTTGGCCCCGATTTTTGTCTTTTATTGAGAGAAAGAAGAGACGCCTCCTTAGCTCAAATGAAAGATGCAGCCATAGAAGTGGAATCCAATGTATTAGCAGCCGATAGATTGAGGAATGAGGCTGATGCAGACAGAAGAAAGGGAAAATCCGAAGCCTCAACCTTTGGCCCATCGGTGCCCCACCTTCAAGTAGATGAACTAACCAAGATGGTGAAGTCTCTGTCTACGGAGATGGAAAGAATGAAGGTAGAGAGGAGGAAAGAATACATGGGCCCTCAAAGCACCGAAAACAAAGGAGTTTTTCAGAGGCCAAACAATATCGCTCCCTCGATGATGCAAAGAGATAGAGATGACCAGAAAATTCAGGCCCCTTTTCAAAACAATTTTGTGGCTGAGAAAGAAGAAGAGGAAATAGATGAGCTGGATCTTGAAATCCATTGCTTCGGAGACACTCCTATTTTTCCTCATCTCACCCAATCAGCATACGAGGAGTCCCTCATGGATAGTCAGCTAAATGAACTGAGCAAAGGTGACAAGGCTAGTGGCAATCAAGGCAAATACGATCTGAGGTCTAAGAAGAGGACAATAGCACCTGATATTCCTGAGTGGGGAGAAGAGAATCCTGCCAATGAAATGGAGGACAGTCAGAGAGGTAAGAAATGCCAACCCCTCTCTCCCATAGTCCAGAGTCATGCTCCCGAAATAAGAGAAATTCGGAAGCTTGCATCCTCCTTTAATTTTGAGCATGAGATTCAAAAGATCAGGATCCCGGTGCCTCTAACTGAATTAATTAAACATGAAGGATTCAAGAAATGCTTCTCTAAACTTCTACAATCCGAGACCCCACGCCTTCCCATGGACTCCATCAATTTACAAGATGAAAAGCTTACAGTTATCCTAGGTTCTATGGTAGAAGACAGAAATGAATCATCCCTCCCTTCTACACTTCCTTGAACATACATGATAGGGTACTGCACAATTGCTTGATGGATTCGGGGGCTTCTCACAACCGTATGCCCAAAAATGTCATGGAAGAGTTAGGGCTAGAAGTCACCCGAGCTTATCANGGTATGCTGTTATCAAGATCTTGGATAAAAATACTGGGGGGAACCTTGCAAATGGACCTCACATACGCTACTATCCCAGTGTTTGGAGGAGAGCATAGAAGTCTATACAAAGAAGCCCAACTGGCATATATAATCAGCGATGAAGCCAACCCTACCAATCATCCCATCTTTGCCTTGGACACCAATTTAGGCTCCAGTTTACTACAACTCACCCATGCTCCCGAACCTCCTCTTAAACTCATAAAGTAGCCGACCATTTCCCCTAAAATTCCTCCCTCCATCACCCCCATCTGGAAAATGTTCTTTGATGGAAACTCTTCCAGGGAAAGTGCAGGCACTGGGGTGTTTTTTGTATCGCTTGCTCAGGAAACCATGTCTCTATCGTAAAAAATAGAATTTGAAGCTACCAACAATGTGGTAGAGTATGAGGCTCTTGTTCTGGGATTAAGAGCTACGAGGGAAATGGGAATTTAGGAAGTAGCAGTGTTCGATGATGCAGAGTTGGTGGTCCAACAGATCAGAAACGCTTATCAAGCTAAGCACCCTCGACTCAGAAGCTATAGAAATGAGGTGTGGGACCTATTCGACAGTTTCTTCTCAGCATTTAACATTTCTTTCATCCCAAGGGAGGAGAACACAATGGTAGATTCCTTGGCTTCATCAACAAGTAATTTCAAAGTACCCTTGCTGCCTAAATTCAGATATGACGTGGAAGTAAAATATAGACCCTCCATACCTGACAACGTCAAATATTGGAAGGTATTCGAGGATGACCTCGAGATCAAAAAATTCTTGGAGACTGTTGAATAATTTTTAGAGATGCATATCGAACAAGACTCAGTATCTGAAGAAAAGCTTGGTGGGGGTAAATTTTTGAATAAGATTGCAGAGTGTAACATTGTGCAGCTGCCCAACAATCATATTCCAAGGGGATTAGTTCCTTTGGAAAGGATTTTTGATAAGAATGATGTGTCATTAAAAGGAGGGACCTCGGAGGATGACATTGGTACTATTCAGTGCAACATTGGGACCGAGAATGAGCCCAAGTTTGTAAAATTGTCAAGAAGTCTGACAGGAGAGAAGAGGTCCGAATACACTCGACTGTTGAGGGAGTTTTCTGATGTGTTTTCCTAGACCTACGAAGACCTCAAAACCTATGACACCTCTGTCATCGAGCATAAAATCCCATTAAAGGAGGAGGCAAATCCATTCAGGCAGAAGCTGAGACAGATCAATCCCATGCTACTGCCTATCATGGAGAGGGAAGTGAAGAAGTTGCTTCAAGCTCAGATCATTGTACCACTGAGATATTCAGAGTGGGTGGCCAACTTGGTGCCAGTAAGAAAAAATAATGGAGAGATATGAATCTGTGTAGACTTCAGAAACCTGAACAGGAGCTCACAAAAGGATAACTACCCCTTGCCAAAGATGGAACATATACTGCAGAGGGTAACAGGAGCTTCCAGGATATCCATGATTGATGGTTTCTCTGGTTACAATCAGGTCTCAGTTCTGCCTGAGGACAGGGAAAAGACAACATTTACCACCCCATGGGGCACATTCATGTATGCCAAGATGCCATTCGGACTAAGGAATGTAGGGGTGACGTTCCAGTGTGCCATGGACATAGATTTCATTGGGGAAAAGGATAAATTTGTGGTTGTTTACCTGGATGACATCATAGTGTTTTCAAAATCTGATAAAGAACACTATCGCCATCTCAGGAATTTTTTCTTGAAATACAGAAAGTTTGGAATTTCATTAAACCCCAAGAAATCTCTATTTTCCATGCCGGAGGGAAAGTTACTAGGCCACATAGTATCAGCGGAAGGAGTCAGAATTGATCCTAGTAGAGTTTAGGCGATACAAGCCTTATTGATCCCAAGGTCCAAGAAGGAGGTCCAATCTTTCCTCGGTAAAATTAATTTTCTGAGGAGGTTTGTGCCTAATTTTGCTGAGGAGGTAAAGCTTATAACAACCATGTTGAAGAAAGGAAATGAAGTAAGGTGGACCCCTCAATAATGATATTCCTTTGAGAAAATCAAGAAGGCCCTAACTGAAGCTCCTGTGCTTATCAGTCCCGACTACTCGAAGGATTTCCTTATTTTCTCCTTTGCCTCACCCAACACAGTGGCTGTTGTTCTATTACAGACAAACAACATTGGGCTAGAGCAGCCTATTGCTTTTTTCAGCCGAGCATTGAGGGACGCCAAAGTCAGGTATGACACTATGGAGAAGTAGGCCTATGCTCTGGTAAAAGCTCTCAAAGCTTTTAGAACCTATTTCCTGCAGTAAAAAATCATCACCTATGTCCCCTTAGTTGTTGTTAAAGACATTCTTATTCAACCTGACATAGACGGGAGAAGGAGTAAATGGATAGCCAAACTTCTAGAATTCGACCTGGAAATAAGACCCACCAAATCGATCAAAGGTCAAGGTTTAGCTAAGTTGTTGACTAAAGAAAACTGCCAAGCCTTGGGGATAAGTTTCATCAACGAATGCTCAGGTATTCAGCAGGATCGACTGTCTGACATAGACCCTCAAAGGGAGCCCCCTTTGGCTCGATGTCCTTGGTATAAGGATGTCATATAATTTCTGCAGGAGCTGCGGCCTCTAGACGGCCTGCAAAGAAGCAAAGCAAGAGCTTTGAAGGTGAAGGTGGTCAGATACTGCCTGATTGATCAACAATTATATTGGAAAGATCCCCTGGGGGTGCTTTTAAAATGCATGAGTCCACAAGAGGTCGAAATGATCGTGGCTGAATTTCATAGCGGTCTGTGTGGAGGGTACCATTTATGGAAAGTCATAGCCCACAAAATCCTCAGAGCTGGATACTACTGGCCTACCATGTTCACTGATGTCTGCAAAAGGGTCAGAGCCTGCATCAAATGTCAAAAATTTATGGGGAAGCAGCAGCTCAAGTCTCTGTCGTTAAATCTGGTGGTGGTTTTAGGACCTTTCCAGCAGTGGGGCTTAGATTTCATTGGAGAAATTCACCCTGCTTTCAGTGGGTAGCACAGGTGGATCCTGACTACTACAGATTTCTTTACCAAGTGGATTGAAGCTATCCCCACCAGGAATGCTTTCCACAAGGTAATCATTGGATTCTTGGAGGACCTCATCACAAGGTTCGGCTGCCCAAATAAGTTTGTCACTGATAATGCATCCTCTTTCGGGTCTGAGCCATTGGCCAAGTTCTGCGAGCAGTTTAGAATCAAGCTGATTCACTCCACCTCATATTATCCACAGGGCAATGGTTTAGCAGAATCCTCCAACAAAAGCCTGATAAGGATCATCAAAAGGTTGTTGGAAGACAACAAGAAGGCCTGGCATTCCAAGTTAAAATTTGCTCTATGGGTCGACCGAGTAACCACGAAGAGATCTATCGACGTCTCTCCTTTCCAATTAATCTATGGAGCAAAGGTTATTTTCCCCTCTTAGTTAGCCATCCCTGTAGCGAAATTCCTCTAGGACCATCAGGAGGAACCCGATGACATGATCAGAAGGATTCATCAACTAGTGGAATTCCAGCAAGCTAGGGAGAAGATAGTGGATAAAATTCAGGACCATCAGTAGAGGATCAAGCAGGTTTTCGATAAGAAGTCCCAGAAGGAGCGGTTCCAGACAAGAGACCTGGTGCTGAAATGGGATGCTCCTAAACAAGACAAGGGAAAACATGGTAAATTTGAAGCCCTGTGGGTTGGGCCTTTCAGAATCTCTGAGACTTTCTCAAATAACACGTACAGGTTGCAACACTTGGAGGGTGAGGGAATTTTTAGCAGCCCAGTAAATGGGAATTTTCTTAAAAAATATTTTGTTTGAGCCTTCAGTGGCTCCTATGTTTTGTAAATATTTCCTTTTATGTACTTTGTCTTTACTTTTATTGTTTCGGTTTAGTAAGTGACTCCATAGCCCAACAACAAGGCACTGGAACTGAAAATAAGTTCTTATAGCATCGCAGGGATGACTCTATCCCCCATGGAGCCTAATGTTAGCAACAATTGTGGTATTAGGGCACAGAGGTACGCAGGTCTGCAAAATTGTGCGATAAGTGCCCAAGCACAGTACATAGAAGAAATCCGTTTCAGGCCCAAGTCAAGCAAGTGAGCACCCCAATTTCAACATTCAGGATGCACCCAGGGAATTAGATCAGCGGTGGGCAGGAAATCACGATTGGCAAAGTTGCACCAATGTTAATGCATTAGATAGCGCCCATAGCATGTTCAGGAATGGATGACAACCGCTCATCCCGAAGGATGCATGGCACGAGGTCTGGCTGTGTCGGTGTTTCGACATTCGGGAGTTTGTGGGGTGAAGGTTTTACATCTTTGAAAATTGTGAAACCCTGAACCCCGACAACGTCGAAAGCGTCGAAGCTAAGGCCCGTGATGTCATGAAGCATTTTTGGTCATCCGTTTAAAGGGA
>JASDQU010309507.1:76290-89001 GCA_032191745.1 Picea mariana
CAAATGTTTGAAAACTTCTTTGTTAAAATTAAAAATTAGTCAATTTTCCAAATTAAAAAAAAATAAAAATAAATAAAAAAATAAAAAAATAAAAAAATAAAAAAAAATCCACAAAGATCTTTTTGAAATTTTGTCTGAGGTGCTCTGGTTTACAAATTGTTGAAAAATCCCTTTTAATACCCTCAGTACTATCTTTAACATTTTCAAACTTTTTTATCAGAGTAGGAGAGATTTTGTATTGACTTTGAAAATCATCAAAGGATTAAATTCAGTTAAGTCAGTTTTCATAGTTTTTCTCTCTGACTAAAAATGGTTAGGTTTGAGTTAATTCTAAATATCTTAAGTTTCTTAACAGTTTGTCTAAACTTTTAAGCTTGCTCAAAAGAAGATCCCCTGAAAATATTTTTCCCTTTTTCTCTACAGACTAAGGGGTTTTGAAGGTTGAGAAAAATTGGTCTAGAATAACCAAAACAAGTTGACAAACCTTTATTATAAAATTTTATACAGATCACCACCCATGATATATTAAGTATCACTGATTGCCCCCGCTTCGTAAGCATAAGCTAACTATAAGACAGATGGTGAAAGGAAATTCATAATTGATTTCCCCCATCTAGTCCTACAGACGGTGAAAGGAAATTCATTTAAATGATTTCCCTCATCTAAAAATAAAAGAAATAGATAACTTCACCGGGGTACTGAACATGCCTGCTGGCAGTGAAGCAATGTCTGAGCATAAAATAAGCACTCGAAGCGGTGAAAGGAAATTCAGTAAAAAGGGACAGATAACTTCACCGGGGTACTGAACAGGCCCACTAGCAGTGAAGAAATATCCGAGGTATCTGTAAGGTTGTCATACTTATCTATAACTCTATTCTAGTTATCAATTTTTCAAAACCAAATATTCATCTTACGTCAAAATAGAGCTTCCCAATTTAAAAATTATAAATTTTATTTCGATTGATGCAAGCTAAAATATTCATAATCTATTGAGTTTCTAAAAGATTGTTCTAATCATCTCAATACTAACTCAATTTTGGAATGGGAAGGAGAATTTTGAAGAAGACTATAACTGAATTTCAAATAAATGAGAAGTTTTGAAAAGGTTTTCAAAGACTTTATGTAATCTCTTTTCCTTCTCCTTGAATAGTTTATCAAAGAAAAACCCTTGACACCATTTACCCAATGAAGGCACTGAGTCTGCATGTTCTCCTCGTCCCGCAGGGAGACGAAGTCCCCATTTGGAGCCTATCTTGAAACAGACCTTGAATTTTTTATTCTTAAGGATAAAAGATTTGTAATTTTTGAGTCTTTGCGTTTTTCAAATTTCTTAAAACAAGAATTTCATCACCTATAAATTTGCGATGCTTTTTATTGTTTATTTTTGGAAAAGGAACGGAAAAAAATCTAAATGAATATAAGTTTTCCAACACTCTATGAAACAATATTTTAAACGGGCAGTAATTTAAATTTTACGAATTTTAATTTAAACTTAAAAAAAAAAAAATCGGGATTTAGAGTTTTGCATAAACAAATGTTTGATGCAAATTGAATTGCGAAACCCCGATCCCCGATTTCTTGATACTTTAAGACTTATTTTACTTAATTCTCAATTAAAAGGGTTTAAAGGTTATGTTAATCACGTCGTGATATCGGGATTCGTGGTTTTATCAGATCAAATAATTTTGTCATCGTCTTTCCCGATTTCCTGATTTTGCGATACATTTAATCCTTAAGTAAAGTTTTGAATTAATCTAATCACTGATAAGAATGATTAAGAGTTAAATAATTACATCGCAATATCGGGATTCGCGGTTCTATGAGAAGCATGTTTCTTGTCATCATATTTCCCGAAATCCCGATTCTCGATTTTTCGATTAACGAAATCCTGAAAAGGTCTAATTTCGATTAATTAACATAATAAAAAAGTTTTAATTTAAAATAATACATCGCGATTTTGGCAATCAGAGTTCAACGATGACATATTTCTTCGACATAAAAAGTGTCAAAACTCCGAAAATCAGTTTTTCAAATTTAACTCAAAATCAACATTAATTAATCATCTTTCTAAACAAGGTTTAAAGTTAATCTTTCTTTGAATGTCCATTAATGCGTCGTTGTCCGATTAATTAAGTTTCTATTATATTTGAAAACACCGAGAAATCCTAGGTACAGACATTAAATGAATATCTTCGAAAATATCTTTGGCATTAAGAGCTTTAACTTCGTAGCAGAGGTACAATTCTCAATATTTTTATGATATATTCAAAATGAAAGATCGAATGTCTGTATTTCCAATCCAAAGCTAATTTTTCTTATCCATTCTCTGTGACAGATTTTCAAGCTTAACGCAGAGCTATGGCACCCAAAAAAGCTCCGAAGAAAAACGAAGGCCAGCTAGAAGGTGATATCATTTTTGATACTACTCCAGTCGGCGTACACTCCGTCAAATCATGGACTGGAATTTCTGAAAAGATGGAGGATGAGCTTAACTATGCAGCCACTGATTCAAAAAATCACCTTCGAGATATTGCTGAGTCTGAGCTTCATAAGGTTGCTGCACGTCCGAGACTTATGTCATATACCGATATGATTGGTTGGGCACTGGATAAAGTGGATATCCCAACAAGAAGCATTATGAACGAGCAAGGAGTTGTCATCAGTTCATTTAGGCCTGAACAAATTCAAGTAATGTATAAGCTCTTACCCAATTATAGACACACCTTTAATTTTGAGTTTTTATCCAAATTTCAAAGAAAAGAATGCATTGAAGCGGGCCAGACATACCCTGACATGATTAAAGGATGGGCCAGGGATGAAAATAAGTTTAGGTCCGATGTACATGGGATTTATGCCACAACTTCCTTAAACGAATATATGGTTTATGTAGCAATGATGTTATGTAGACTTTTTGGGAGAAAGGATCCTTGTCACTTTCATGCAAACTGGACACCTTTCCTAGAGGAAGTTTCGAAAGGACGCAGTTTTAACTGGCATAAAATTTTGTCAGATAACCTCACAAAAGAGGTTGCAAAGTATAAATAAGCCAAGTCAAAAGGGCAACTTGTGTCATTTTATATGTCATCTTATATCATGGACGCCATTTGTTTTATGACTCCTTTCCCATTAATGAATTGGAGTTGGAATGTTTCTTGCCCAGAGCCTGTTCATAAATACCACTCAGCTCTCTGGGAAGAAAATGAAAAAGATCTTTTTTATGATGTTTTCCATTATGTAACTATCCCTCTACACAAAATTTTCTTTAGATGTGAACCCCCTCGCATTTCTGACGCAATCATAGAAAACCTCAAATCGATTGTCGACTGGTTTGTTGAGGAAAATTTTTCTTATGTTAGGGTTTATGGCTGTTCCATTCCGCCTCATGCGCTCCCGAAATTCTTACCAGATAGATTGGTATGCAGAGAAGTGGCGTATTAGTTAGCCAAGGGTGGTATTGGGTTAGAATTAAAAGCCCTTCAGAAAAAAGCATGGCCATGTTTCCCTGTTCATATCGAGAAATTTACTTTATCAAACATTGGTCATTCTAAAGCTGAGGTTGAGTCATTGGAGGAAGTTAAGCTAGTAGACATCGAGCACAGGAAACACGACCCTTATCAAATAATTAGTCGGCATTACATACATTGCAAGTTGAAAGCATATGAACATGAAGTTTCTCTTTATGATGATATTTTCTAAAATGTTAAATCTTATGAAGAAGTGCAGAACAAAGTGCAAGCCTTGTCACCTGACTCACAAGTGGGGTTTGCATCTTTTCAACAACATAGGCGAAGCTGCCTGCCGAAGATTTTACAAGGTGAAATATCGACTTCATTGCCAGAACAGGAAGAAACCCCTCCAGGGTTTGAAACTGATACTCAGGATAAGTCAAATGACAAGGACAAGTTGAAAGATCCTGAATTACCTCCTCAAAACACAGAGGGTTCTCAAATAAAAGAACCAGGGACAGAAAAGGGAAAAGGACTGGAAACAAGTCCCATAATTCTTGATGACATTCTAGAAAAGATTGGAGGAACTGCTTCAAAGGAACTTGGCAGTCGTATTACAGCTTTGACTCCACTACAGTCTACTTTTAGAACCCCTCATGAAGGAGTTCTATACGTTAGTGATCTAGAGCCGATTTCGAGAGATGAAATCCCCCCATCTGATTATTTTTTCAGCAAAAAGCGAAGAGATGTTTTGAAACAGGAAATTCATCCTGTAGGAGAAAGATCGATTAAGAAGCATAGAGTTATTATTGATGGGAAAAAACTCAGGGATGGAGAATTCGCTACAGAGTTAGCAGGAACAATGGGTGCTATAGCATCAGCCAACATATATTCTATAGGAAACCTAACAACTATGCTTGAACAGAAAGATCAAGAAATAACCCAGTTGCAAGGCAGACTGAAGGAAAATGAAAAAATTATTGGCTGGGGGATACAGAAGGGTCTAGAACAAGCTAGACTAAAATATATGCAAGAAATCAAAAAGTTGAATAAAAACCTGGATGAGGAAAAACACATGATACAGGTCACTCAAGAACATGTTCAAAATCTGGGCGATGAAAATAATTTTTTGCAAGATAAGATTATTTCAATTGCTAACCAGGTAATTGAAATCGAACATTTCAGGACTCAAGCATCAGAGATATATGCAAAAATAGAAGAGGAACAACAGAAAGTATTCTTCAATCTGGAAATAATCCAGAACTATTTTCAGGAATCAAATAGGTCCATGGAACAGGTGTTCCAGAAATAAAGAGAAGCAAAAGAAGCAAGGACTACTTTTCAGAAAGCAGTTACTTCTTCATTAAAAGATGAAATTGGAAAAAATCAGAAATTATCTATTTCTGAATAGATGAAAGGGGAGGTAATGATAAAAGTCTGGGAATCTAAATTGGCTGAATATAAAATAATCACAAAGGAAGTCAACGAAGATTGTCAAAGAATCTTTAATCTCCTTGAAAAAGATTCATTAAATATTGGGGCAGATGGTTGTTCTGGGTTATTAGGCGAAATCAACATTGTCAGGCATCAACTGAAGTCAAGAGAAGAGATCGAAGAAAGGAAAGTAGAAATATCAAATATTAAATTAGTCAACATTGTAGAAATAAATAAGTGCATGGTAGCTTCAAGTCTAAGGTTGGAAAATGTTAAATTCACAGAGAAAACAATAGAAAGTCAATTGCGAGACTTATAGAGAAGATTTTTCTCTTTCGAAGAAAATGAGATACCTGAATCTCCCAGGATCTTAGTAATATTTTTGAGAAAATGTGTTCAATGCATTGAAAAAGAGAAAGAAAGTTCGTCAACACTAAGTTAGAACTTTTCAAATGTTTTTATTCATTAAAATTTTGAAAGAGATTGTAAACGGTTGACATTATTTTATGTAACCGTAATATTAGGGGGTTGGTTAGTTACCAACGAGAAACTTTGATAGGAATGTATAAATATAGTTTCAAGAGGCTAAAATAGGGCTTCAGAAATTTTGGGAGATAGCCATTTTTTGTAAATCCAGTTTTGAGGTTCATCGGAATATAAATCACAAGCAAGATTCTAGATCCTGCAATTTTGTAACTATGTGTCTTCCCCTGTTTATTATGCTTTGTTAAATTTTCCTTTCAAAGTGTTTTTTTATAACAAGTGAATCAATTTGAATTTATATACATTCTTATTTATTATTTCAGATTGGTTCGGATGTTGAAAGTATTACAGTCTTTCCTCTGAAATTACTTTAGTGATTTTAAGACCTGTAAAACGTTCTGTTCCTTAATATTTAACTCTGTTAGAAATCCTGTTTCTCTTTCATCATCGTTAATCGAAATATAAGATTCTTTCTCGATAAAAGCCTTATATTTCCCTGTATTTTGTTTCGTTGTTTACAAAATTCAAATTTGTTACAAAACCAGGAAACGACCTTGAATGTGCTTTTACATTACTATTATAGATTTTGAAACTATTTTCATTGATATGATCTCTGTAAGTCTGAAGTAACCAATTGATTTAAAAACCCATTTTTTAAACTTTTATTACTTTATCATCCATGACTGTCCCTAATAGCAGACAACCTAACGTAGAATCGGGCCTTCAGGATCAGACCAACACTGCCCTTATTTATTTAATACTATTTTACAAACAACGACTAATAGGACTGAACTAGAATGATCATGGGCTTCTATTGAATGTGACATTAGCATCCAAAAGAAACAAGAAGCAAGACAGAGACAATTGAGAAACTGAATCTGCTCTGATCTTTCTTTAAATTACTTAATTCCAAATCTTTTCTTTAAAATCATTTTCGGATGCCTTGACAATATGTTTTATAGCCTTAAAACATAAACTTAGGAACAACATTGACATTGAACACGAGCTTGTTAATTATTACAATACCCTCCTCACAAAGCCATGACTCGATTGCTTCACATGAATTGAACATATAATAAGGAATGTACCAGTCCTGATCACTAAGGACGAAAGCTCTTCTTCGACCAATTTCTCTAGGGTATGTGGATCAAGAAATGAAGGAAATGCAGACTGAAAAAGATCCAAGCCCGGATGGTTTTACCAATGATTTGTTTCACCATTGTTGGACAATAGTTAGAGAAGAAGTATGGAAACTAGTGGAAGACTCAAGATGATCCCGTGAATTCCTCACATCTCTTAACATCACTTTTCTAACGCTCATCCCCAAAGAAGAATGATTCTAATATCCTAACAAGTTCATGCTCATCTCCCTATGAAATGATATCTATAAGCTCATCACAAAGGTGATTTCTATCTTCCTCAAACCAATCCTTCCTTATATTATCTCAAAAAAGAAATCAGGTTATGTTGAGGGGAGACATATTTTAAACAGTGTAATTCTTTCTCACGAAATAATACATTCTCTAAAATCTTCTTGTATCCCTGGAATGCTCACCAAGCTAGATTTTACAAAATATTTTGATACCATTAGTTGGAAGTACATAAAACACATTCTTATAGCTTTAGGTTTTAACACATAATGGGTTAATTGGATTATTACGCTCACATATATTTCCTTATTCTCCATTCTAGTAAATCTCACCCCATCCAAAACCTTCTCACCTACTATAGGAATATGACAGGGAGACCCCCTCTCTCCTTTCCTATTTTTCATCATGGTTGAGGGTCTTAGTAGATATATCCAAGCTCATATTACCAATGGAAGTATCCAAGGCCTTAAATTATCGAGTATGAATCCTTCTATCTCAAAAAACCAATTCATGGATGATACTATGATGATGGGCTCTACTACTGCTAGGGAAGCGTCTACTATACGTAAAATCCTGGATGATTTTTCTGTTACATCGGGTATATCCATAAAATCTGGTAATGCAAGATCTTCTTCTTTAACACCCCAGCAGAAATCCAAGTTCATATTTCCAACCTTCTAGGCTTCACCAGGATTTCCCTTCCATCCAAATACTTGGGAGTCCCTTTAATTGACAACGCTTCTCGCAATAGCTCTTGGGAACTTGTCATTACCTCCCTGAAAAATTTTCTTACCTCATGGAATTTCATATCTTTAAATATAGTTGGATGAATCACTCTTTTGAAATCGTTACTACAAGTCATTCCTATTTTTCTCTTCTCAACACTAGCTGCCTAAAAATTTGTTATAAGCTCCATTTACTCCCTTCAAAGAATTTTCTTTGGAAAGACACTAAGGAAGGACATAAATTGCGTCTTGTTAAGTGGGATGAACTTTGCAAACCCAAACAATCTGGTGGGATAGGTTTGAGGGACCATGGTCTCCTAAACCATGTCATGGGAGATAATATTTGGTGGTGATGGTTAACACATCTGACTGACCTATGAAACAAACTCTGCAGACAAAAATATACCCTTGGAATTGAGGAAAATAGATTAATTAGGATTAAATACTCAAATCTCGACTCCTCAATATGGAGAACGATCTAGGGAAATCACCATCTGGTATAGGAAGATGCATTCTGGGAGGTAAGAAATAGATAGACAACTCTTTTTTGGACTAAATCCTGGTATAAATTACCCCCCCTCCAATCCAAAGAAAGCATGCAGAACATCCTTCAACACATGCATCATAAAACTCACCTATCGGTTCATCAGTTATCAAATGTGAAATCTTCTTACCTTCAGTGGATAAAGTGGAAATCTAATCCTCTTGATTTAGACTCACGTCATAATTTTAACTTAGCATCCTGGTAGGAAGAGGTGGAAACAAGAAAGATACGTACTCACACAGACCAAGAAATTCTCAGATGGGGCTATACTCCACAAGGAGTATTTTCCATCAAAGAGAATTACAAGTTAAAGGACAAACACCACCTTCTAGAGAAAGAGGAAATCTGGGCCAAAATTTGGAAAATCAATCACTACCCCAAGGTTTTCACTTTTCTGTGGTTGTTGGTTCAAAACAAATTTTTCACTTGCGAGAAAATTTTAAAGTGAGGATTCACAGGTCCTTTCAGGTTCTCACTCTTCTTTAATAAAGAAGAATCCATCGAACATCTCCTCAATCAACGCACTTTCAATTTTCATATCTGAGAGCAGGAGGCCTCCACCATGCGCACCACAGACTAAGATGCATCTAATATAAAGGTCACTTTTGAGCAATGAAGACACAAGGATTTCAAAAATCCACTTACTCCTCCCTGGTTTTAGAGTCTAGCAAATTTGGAAAGAAACAAATAATATGATCTTCAAATTCACTTCTCAATTTGAAGCTCAAGTTTGGACAAGAATTCAAGATTGTATAAGGGAAGCAGTCTGCTCCTAGCCCTGGAGAAGATCTCAATTGTGATCAGAACGAAAAATCCAGTAATCTTAGCTAGAATATTCATCATAACTCTATTCCAATCCCTGTCCCATCCTGCCCCCCCACTACCAATAGACCTAACTCCTAGAGTAGACCTACGGAAGGCTTTATCAAACTGAATTTTGATGGGGCATCCAAATTCAACCCTAGTCCTGCTAGTTATGGAGTTGTTTTCATCAATGACCATGGAATTTTTCTCTTAATAATGGTTGGAAGTCTTGGTCACGACACAAATAGTGTAGTGGAATTATGGGATCTTGTCCAAGGATTACATACTACTACTCGAATGAGGTTCACAAAGCTCATTGTGGAGGGTGATTCCAAAAATCATCCTAGTAGTTTTTTCTAAACTCCTTTCAGGTTCATAACCATCCAAAATCTCTCCTAGCTGGAGACTCCTTAGGAAGTTGGAGCTCATTCATTCTTTAATTCTCCTCAATTATGTTTTTATCCCCTTGCATGTTCACCGTGAGGCCAATCAAGTTGCAAACAAGATGGCTAATGCAGGTGTGGACCTCAGGGACTGTGATATTACATGCTCTATCTCCCAAATCCCTTACCATCCTCTATTTGGTGATTTCTCTAAAATGGAGCAGAGGGAAAACCTAACCCCATATGAGGTGCCACTAGACATGTTTTCCACATGAAGTTCACACCGTCATGACACCTCCCTAATCGCCTCGATTGGTGGCTTGATGATGCTCATTCAATCCCTATTTTCCATCTCCTTCAAAGCTACATGCATCTGGATCTCACAATGGATCTTGCTCATGAGAAGTCAGGGGGTCTCCAGATCCTTCAGCACCTCATGGTCAGCGTCCAAACCAAGTTGGTTTTATTGTGTTTTTCTTGTTTTTCTCTGTGCACACTTTCGTTATTTCCAAATCACATTTTTCTCTCCCCCTGTCACAAGTGTTTCTATTTGGTTGTACGATTATTGTTCACCCTCTCCAATTTCTGTCATTGTGACTCCTGGTTTTCTCTCATGCCCAGGGAGGGAGCTATATCAAAGAAAGCTAGTGATTCACATTTTGGCCCTAGAGTTCGACATTTTGAAGCCCTTCACCCCTCCAACTCTTGTTATGTTTGTCCTTTCCACTCTCCAAATGGAAAATCATTTCCCTGCCCCTCTTGTCGATTGTGACGATGTCAATCCCACCTCCATTCCTGTGCCCTCCTCCTTCACTACTAACCATACCCCTAACCCTAAAGGTGCCTCTAGTTCTCTTCCTTTTCCCCCCAAACATCCAGTGTTCACTGATGTACAATGAGAAATAATCAAAGAGCTTCAAAGGGACAATGTTGAAGAGAATTTTCGCGAGGAGCTAATGGAGAAACATTTGGATTGGCTTCTAGATTCGGGTGTGGTAGAACTAGAGTAGCGAGACAATGAGGAGGACCTACTCCAGGCAATAGTGGTACCTAAATGGCCTGGCTCGTCAAGCCATGCCTTTTCTTACAACTATCTCAGTAAATATGTTCTCATGGACTGTTATGTTTTGATTTTTGTAGCTTTGGTGTGGCCTGTCAAACATCACAGATATTTATTTTGGTATATTTATAAGCCCAAAGCAATATATTTTAGTCTAAAATATGTAATTATGTTAGTCAATAGTCATCACAGTATGATTTTTTGGAACTTTTTTACCTGGTGATGGGGTTGTTTTCCTTCCATGGCAGCCTCAGCACCAGTGTCCAAAACCTTTTTTGTATTTTATGTTCATGAAAGGTGATACAAATAACTAGCTTACAAAAAATAAAAATTGATGCTTGATGGATATCAATGGTCCTAGTTTGTTCAAAGATCATAAGGCCAATGAATAAGCACGAGCCTAAAGATGAAATGACATTCCACCTTTGATCACGTCAACAAATGAAGAACAAAACTATGAACTTGATTTGGTCCATATCTCCAATGAGGATATATTATGCCATAATGACTTCAATGGTTGAACATACAACAATTAACAATTGGTGGCTTGAATTCCAGGAGAAAAAGTATATATAGCCAATAGAAGAAGAGAACATGGATTTCCCCCTCTAATTACTGTAATTTTACAAGATGTTCTTGGCCTTAATGGTAGAAAAAGGAAGTGCAATCTCGAAGCATGGTTTTTCTAATAAGCTCTAGAGGTTTAATCCCTTCATGATTTAATAAAAGATAACAGATTGTGTTCTGTGTATATTTATGGAATGTGTTGAATGTCATTTGTAATTGTTTCTTATGAGTGTTTTTTTTGCTAAATATTTTAATTTGTAGGCCTCCTACCCGTTCCATTTAGTATTAAAACTAAATCTTGTAGTATAAGTTGTGGTAGTGGTTGCATCACATTGCGTTCATAATGAGTGCTTGTACCACTAATTAAGTTTCCTTATTTGCAATCTGCACTAATTTCTTCACCTTCTACTTGAAGCTATACTTTTTGAAATTATTCGCTAATTTCTCTTATACCTTTAATGCGAAATCATGACCATCCAATATCTGCATCTTTTACTAAACTCAATTTAAGTAGATTAATCACATATTAGTTGATAAATCTTAAAACATTGAAAGAATTCATATTCTTTATGAGCATCTCATATTTCTTATTCCTTGGTATCAACTCTAATGACAAAACCACATGCATATCCAAGAAATGCAACTTATAAATCAAAATAAATATTTATGAATCGAAGTATATAATATACATATTTAAAATCAACATGAAACATGGTGTAAAAACACTCAAAATAATATTTAAAATTAAATAAATATATAACAATTCAATATAAATAAAATATATCACATAAATGTTTATTAATTAAGATATATTTAAAAGAAAAACATAATAAAAAATAATATCAAAATCTAACTAATATATCCATCCATGTAAATCTTAATTTTAAATCTTCTCAGCATTTCAAAATATTCATTTTAATTTCCTTTTCATGCTTTGATTTATTTATGGTTACATACTTTAATAGTTAAGAGTATGTGATTTTGATTTATTTATGGTATGTTATTTTCTCAATGTTGATATCTCATATCAATTTGAGTGATTTTAATGGTTAAGAGTATGTAATTAATTAATTATCTTATCAACAGAGATTTTCTATAATTTAATAAAAAATATTTATGTGGACTTCATTATAATTATTTTGAAAGAATCATAATCACAGCTTGAGTGGGCCTAATGGTTAAGAAGCGTGACCTTAAAAATAGATTATTATTATTGTTATAATATTTCTCTACGGCTTTGAACGAGAATAATATTTCTCTGTGGTTCTCTATGGTTTTGAATGGGAATAATATTTCTCTGTGGTTCTGAATAGAAATAATATTTCTTCCATAGTTTTCAATGGGAATACTACTTCTCTACGGTTTTGAAATTAATATTTCTCCACGGTTTGGAACAAGCATAGTAGATCTCTGTGGTTTTGAAATTATATCTCTGCAGTTTTGAACGGGAATAATACTTCTCTGTTTTGTTTTGTTTTTGTTTTTGTTTTTTTATGATTATATATCTAGGGTTTTCAACGCAAATAGTATTTTAATTTCTAAGATTATATATCTAGGGTTTTCAAGAAGAATAATACTTATTTGTTTATTTATTTTTTAGGAGATATTTTATTTCTAAGATTATATATCTAAGGTTTTGAATGGGAATAATCATTGTAGTTTTTACCCTTTTTACCCAGAATAATCTCTGTAGTTTCTACTTCTATGTCCTCTTCAGAAATTATTTATTTTTTTATTTTATGTTTCAGAAGTAAAAGTTGATTTGAGAGATAAAGTCAATCCTTAATAATAATTGTTACATCTTTTTTCTCTTCTTTTCAATATGAGCACTCCACCACCTATTCCAAAAACTCACCCTAACAAGGGGAGGCCCCCCAAAATCACCCTAGAGATCC
>JASDQU010309508.1:0-22923 GCA_032191745.1 Picea mariana
GCTTCCATTGAGCCATTCACCATCATATTCCGATGGTGGAATCTTGCAGAGCAACCCATAGAGTCGTTTAGGGCGCAGTCATTCCGGGCAGACGTTTGGCCTTGCATGCAGGGGTTTCCTATCAGATTCGGCCAAACCCTTCCAACCCATTTCCTTATTGGATGAGACAATCGTTTTGAGCTACATAGCAATAGATTCCGACGTTGGAATCCATTGGGGCGTATTCGGTGCCCAAGGAGAGTCGCAAACCCCCCAGGGGTTCAGATCTAGTGCCGTAGAGGTCGGTTCTGAGTTCCGTCAGACATTATTTCCAGTGCAAAGGCCAGGGCGCATTGATTGGAGCAGTTTTGGATTCATTATGATGGTGGAGTTTTGAGATCGAGTTTTCCAGTTGATAGCGGTCACCGTGCTCATCCGGGATCGTTCATTTTGGTCTTTCTATCCGTGCATGCAGCAGATCTGTTGTCTTCTTGCGGTCACGGGTATTTCTTGTGTTATTTGATTGTATTCCAGTACAGATCCATGAGATCTGACTGACGTTTAGTCTCTATATTTCAGTAGGCGATTTGTATTCCCATGCATGCACTATTATTATTCATAATATTGAGCAGTTGACATTCTATGCTATTGCGTGCGTCATTTTATGATTGTTAAACCTTTATTATGCAACATGCAACTATAATAACCTACATGCAACCATAATAACTGACATGCAAACACAATAACCGAAGAACATCTCCGTCAACCAGCTAAAACGCATCCAGAAACCCCAGTGTATCAGATTTGCACGCTAGAGCAGTAGAACAGTAGCAAATATCTTGATCAACCAGATCAGGGATATTTCAAAATCTCAACCCTTTTATTGATTTGAATCGTGGCCTTACACCTTGGTAGTGGAGCGCCTCCAAAATAGGTATTGGTTACATGTAACAAGAAAACCGCGAGTTGGGGCTTAGCCCCAGCCCCCTTTCACCCCCATACATATTAGATTTCAATTTATATAAATTATTGCAGCTATGGTCTAACAAGTAATAGCGTGGCGCAATGGTAATCTGACTTTCCCCTAAAGCGTAAGGCTGGTAAGAGGTCCCATGTTCGAACCTCTTGGAGTCCAACAATTTTTCCATACCTTAAATTGAGTGACCAATCATTCGGTGCCACATGAGAGCCCAAGTCTGGTCCGCATGAAACCTCCTAATTTGCTAGAAATCGATGCCACTTGTCAACACAAGATTGGTACAAGTCTTATGCCCTGTCAACATGCTACCTAATTAGCAACCGACCACATCAGCACACCTCGCATGTGTCATCGTACATGCCAGATCATCTATGCCACATGTCAGTATCTGATTGGACTACCTGTCAATGCCATACCTGCCACCTTTCTATCATGTCAGTGTCATACCTACCATATGGCACTTGTACGAGCATGCCACCTATCACTCTTCCAGTGGTGACACGTGTCACTTCCTGGCTGGTCCACATCAGCTGTATGAAATATTGCAACTATGTTGCCATGTCAGTTGTATGGATGTATGGCCTGTACAGTCATCTTCCACATGGCACTATACGGACTATACGAACTGTACAATCAACATTTTTTTTCTTGTTTGGAAACACGAACAAACCGCAATATCATGAGCATATGATGTCCATTTGAGCCCATTCAATTTGCATTGGGTTCATATCGATTGGGCCTATGCACACATCCATTTTGAATCCATTATGAGAACATTGAGTTTTAGTCGTTTCTCAGCTCCATTAAGCTCATGGATCTGAATATAGATCACTCATGGGAAGAAAATGGAAGATGCTTACCATTGATAAATTCATTATTCTCTCACACTTGAGGAGTTAAGACTCATTCATATGTTCCTAGTCAATGATCCCAAAGCACATGCACTTACCATGCATCATGGAAAAGGACCATCCAAACAAAATGGCAAGGAGAAACAGAACAAGAATTGATATTCCAAACCGTTTAATGATTCTTCAGGTTCCAAAGACTCTTTAGATTACAAGAAGAAGAAGAAGAAGGAAAACAAGTGCACTTACTTAAATAAACCAAATCATGAAGAATCTAGATGCATGAAGAAACAAATCGATCTTATGGCACATGGACTTCAACATAAAAACCTTGGAAACTTCATTCCAGAGGGAGTCAAGAAGTAGAGGGAAGAAGATACTGCTCCTAAGAAAGGTAATCAACATTCTCTTGTTGCGATTAATTCCTCATCTTATTCATGGATAATATATCATGGTGCATCACATCATATGGAAGAGAAAGAAGAAGTTTTCTCTTCTTTGAGTCCATGTTGAAGACCACCTATTCTCATGGGGGATGATACTCCAGTAGCATTAGCAAGAGAGGTGAGAGTGGAACTCCATAATGACAGTTTTGAGAATGTTTTACATGTTCCAAATGTTTCTATGAATATTCTCTCATTTTATCAGATCACTCAGAAAGGTAAAAAGGTTGAATTTACATCAGATTCAGTTTCAGTAATTGACATGCATGACAATTCCATCATTACAATTAGTGAGGTGGATCACAAGTCAAGGTTGTATAAATTCACTAAGTTTTCTGATGATGAATCTTTTCTACTTACACATAAGGAGAGTACTTTGCATGCACCTCCAATGCAACATGCATATACTATTTTTCTTCCATGAGTTTTATACATGATAGATGATTCCATACACTTAGATTTTGTATATGGAAATAAGCAAGTAGTAGAGCTAGGTAATACAATGAGATAACATAGTTCACACATCAAGTATTAGGTATCCTTGCAGGGGATCCATTGGATTCAAGGAGGAATCGATCTCAGCATGAGAAGCCTTCTCATGTACTTTTAGCTTCAGAACCTGTGATTCCTATGCATTGTTATATGGTTCAATTTACTAATTCACAGGCCTACAATAAGGTTGTGAGAAATCCATGATGGAAAGAATCCATGTAAAAGGAGTATGACTCACTTCTAAAGAATCAAACTTGTTATCTGGTTCCACTTCCACCAGAAAGGAATATTTTTAGGTGCAGATGGGTCCACGAGATCAAGAGGTGAAAGGCATGACAGGTTTCGAACGGACTTCATCAGATCCATAAAGATTTCTACATTTTCATGAAGACTTTCAGTGAGCAAAAGTTTCAAAATTTGTGAGATGGTATTGGAGTGAAGAACAAAGTTGCCTAGCAACTGGCTTTTCTTCTTTTGATGCATTGTCTTTTGAGAGCGGATTTTGTTCCCACGTGGTTTTCCCTGTTTCCTAATTTTTGTTCAGTGTTTAGTAGTTGCATTGTAAGTGAGTAAATAATATGGCCTAGTAGCTCAGACTCATTTTTTACTCAATAGTGATGTTCAGTGGGGGTGTTGGAGAAAATTATATTTTCGGCACACTAGTTTACTGGGAGTTAACTGACTAGTTCTATTTTAGATCATCACTATTATGCTAGTATGCATGCATGCATTCTTCTATTATGGAATGTTCTGTCCTATATATGAGCATATTCCACTCATTCCTTGCATCATATTGATCATAATATATGTATCAATGATCATCTCATTGGAGTAGTGTGAATATATGTTCTCATTCGTCCATATTGAATCTCTCTTCCTTTCTTGATAAGATTTGTTTGTACTTTCTTTAGCTAGATATCCTATGCAGATCTCAATGAAACATTGATACTTATTGGATCCAACTTAGTAAGATTATATGTTGTTAGTGGGAGTTCCTTTTTATTATTTATCATGTAGAGAGGGGAGTAGGTTGAGAAACAAGAATACTCACACTACAATTAATCCACCATTATGTTAGAAGGAGGAGCCACTCCCCTGTGATTTCCCCCATTGCAATAAGGCTTATTATATATTAGAGTTATATGTTTTCACAAACCATTGCTCTAAAACAATGTGGGACAACAATATTTTTATAGAGAGATACTTATGTCATAGAAACAATTCCAAGGTGCATAGATGTTAAGGATATTTGACTTTGCAATGAACATTTTTAGGAAGGCTTGTGAAATGGTTAGTATGGAGGATGTTGACATGAAGGGAGAGAAACATGATAGGAAGAAATAATACGCACATCATAACATCAACCATTATGTTAGTAGGAGGAACCACTCCTTGTAGCTGCACTCATTGGAAAAATCATCATGGTATATTGGAACTTATATGTTCTAAGGAACCACTTGTTCGAATCAATGCGGAATACTAAGTTTGTCATAGAGATATATTTATGTTATAGAAATGATTCCAATAACATTACAAGGCTCAAATAGGTTAACATATTTGAGTTATTAATGGGTATTTTCGGAAGGCATGTGAATGGGGTATTGTGGAGTAATGTCAATGATATATGTTTCCAATTCATTTGCACGTAGGGAGAGGGAAGGTCAAGCAACAAGTATATTTTCCTTACCACCAATTAACCATTATGCTAGGAGGCACATTGGAGGCATGATCTAGATTATTTTTGGAATGAAATGAAATAAGAGATATTACAATAAAATATACACAAATATATATGGAAACAGAGAAATACATCAATAAATGATTTCTATTAATGAAAGAAATGTACAAAGACTATATAAAAAAAGAGTGAATGAACTCTCTAGAATGGTGGTAGCTTATCTTTGAGAAGATATGTGATGGCTACACTAATTCACAAGAAGAAGATGAGTACACTGAGGTTTTGAAGGCCTTTTTACAATAAACATGAATGCAAAATACTTAGACATCCAAAAACCTAACCCTACAAGATGAAGTTCCAAAAGTCATGTGAACCCCATTGGGGTAAGTTATTACATCAATTTCCCAGGGTCGTAACTTTTGCATACAATCTTCATTTTAGACGTGTGATAGCCCATTGGAAAGGTATTTTCGCAAACTACACATTACTCCATAAAAATTTGACTCCATCAATAGTGTGGACTGTGGAAAGACCAAAAAAGTATTGTTTAGGGCATCAAAACAACCCTAGAAGTACAGAAAGATGTACCGAGATGAAAATTTCCAAAATAGACCAATAAGACTAGATGGGTGACCACAAATATCCACATGGATGTTGTGTAGGGATTCAAGATAGCCTCAAAAGTGTAGAACCCATAATTACAAAGAAGTGTCGCCATTAGAGAGAATCATGTTAAATTGAAAATTGTCAAGATGACCTAGTTAGAATTTGGAATAGGTGGGTTGCCACAAATATCCACCTCAATCAGTCCTCCTCCATTAAGAAGAAATGATATTCATTGTGTTGATTTCTTGGGGAAGAGGGGCAATATTTTACTGAATCTGAGTCTTTGTGAGTTACATGCCTTGCTGGAGAAGTTGCATTGCTTGGTCTGTGGAAGGTTGTCATGAACCTCTTGTTGGAAGGGTTGAATCTGTTCCACCAACCTATTGTCTCTAGGCTTGATGAGGCATTGTGTAGGCACCATCATAGGTGAAGAAACAATATCTTCTTTCTCTTATGCAATTTGGTTTTGTTGGATAGAAGGTGTTGAGGCTGCAGTGGTTGCAGTGTCTTTCTGTGCATCCTTTGAATAGATCGTGAAGACGTTGAATTTTGCAGTATGAAATATTACCTTGCGACACTATTTTAATGGAACAGTAGTCAGAACTACCTCTGGTATCTTGTAGATATCACACCCGAGAGTAATAATGACACTATGGGGTCGACAGTCATAAAAAGAATGATTTTTCCACATCTATAGTTTGCCCAAAACAAAATCAAGGACATCAAGAGGAGAAACATCACATATTATCTCATCTTTGAAGGGTTGGATTCCATAGGGAAAGTGACACTACTAGCTCACACGAAGCCACCCTATGTTGTATGGTTGTGGGTGTGTTGTTATCGACAACCCCAACTATTTGACAACCTCAGCTGAGATAAGGTTCTTCTCGCTTCTGCTATCAAAAATGAAATGCATGGCGGTCCCCTTCACCCACATATTTGAATGGAAGAGGTGCTCCCCCTCTTTAGGATTTGTTGGTTCTTTTGGTTGAATTGTTGTGGTCGTGACAGTAGTAGTGGGGTCTACTTTGATGATATGCCTTTTTTCATTATTTTTTTGATCAGATTTCAAATCAAAGTTTGCCTCCTTATCTTTGATCTCAACCACCAATGACAATTTTGAGTGACATTTATCAGTGTTGTTCTAGGGATTTTGTGGAAGTTTCACCACTTCTCGGTGTCATTCTTCGTCTTTCCCTTACCATTATTTTCCTGTGCCTTGGAATTTTTTTCACGAGGTTGTTTTTTAGGTCTTTCTTTATCATGCTTTGGTTGTTGCAGATTTGCGAACCTGAGCTCTTGTTTATTCTGGTGCCCAAATTTGTGTTCGATTTTGACAACATATTGATAGGAAACTCTGAGTGATGAGATGTTTAGGAAATCCATTTCGGTTTGGATGTACCTATGCACAGCCCCACAATATCTTAGAACCAGATGTTGCTTGAAGTATTTGATACCCAACTTGGTACACAAGGTATGGAAAGTATTTGTTAACTCCAGCACTATTTGGCCCTTCTCTTGTCATAGTGTGGTCCATATTATGTACTGGTTTTCATAGTTATCAACAGGGTAATATTGTTCCTTGACCGCATCCACGGAAAAATCCCAAGTGGACTCTACCCCATATATTCCAAATTCCTCTCTGGAACTTTGCTCCAAGTAAGTTTTCCACCAATGTTTGACATGGGGGAGAGCCTTGAGGAGTGAAAAGGTGATATTTTCCCTCTCGGAAAAATTGCGAACACAGAAATAACATTCTAGTAGATTTAACCATTTTTCTAGGGAATCCGCATCTATCTGACTTTCAAATATGAGAATATCAAAGTTAACTTGTACCTTGAAGGGAGAATTTTCTCCAAAGTGGCCACTTGATGAATATGTGCATATTTCTATCAAAAGGTATTGAAGTATGTGGTAAAAACTCTCCATCATTTCGTCCCTCTGTCACGTGAGAGCTTACTGAACAAACATGTTAATAAAAAAAAAATTGTGTTGTTTTTCTTTTATTTTTCCATGGAGGGTTTCATTGGCATGTGAGAGAGATTTTCCTCAAGAGATACAATCTCGAGACCCAACTTTCTATACTCAGACCATGTCAGAGACATGCACTGAAAAACGATCAAGAGTAGCTTGCCCTGATACCAGTGATCCGGATTATTTTCGAAACGAAATGAAAACAAAGATATTACAATGAAATACACACAAATATTGCCAGAAACAGAGAAATACAACAATACATGATTTCTATTAATGAAATAAATGTACAGAGACTGTAAAAATACAGAGTGAATGGACTTGCTAGAATGGTAGCAGTTTATCTCTCAGAAGAGATGTGATGGCTATGCTCATTCACAAGAAGAAGATGAGTACAATGACGCTTTCAAGTCCTTTTTACAGTAAACATGAATTCAAAAAACATAGACATTCCAAAACCTAACCCTAGGAGATGAAGCGCCAAAAGTCATGTGGGCTCTGTCAGGGTAAGTTAGTACATCAACTTCTCGAGGTTGTAACGTTTTCATACAATCTACGTTTTAGATGTGTGATAGCCCATTGGAAAGGTATTTTCGAGAAATACACATTATGACATCAAAATTTGATTATGTCTTTAGTTTGATTGTGGCAATTCCAAAAAATATTGTTTAGGGCCCCAAAACGACCCTGAAAGTACAAGAAGATTTATTGAGATGAAAACTTCCAAAATAGGCCAGTTGGAATAGATGGGAGGCCATCTATATCCACTTCGATGTTGTGTAGGGCTACAAGACAACCACAGAAGTGAAGAACCCATAATTACAAAGTAGTGTCTTCATTACATAGAAATGTGTTGAACTGGAAACTGTCAAGATGAACCGGTTGGAATTTGGAATAGATAGATGGCCACCAATATCCACCTGGATCAAGGCACCACTCCCTTGTCGATAAATCCATTGACACAAGGATCATAATTGTGAAACTCGACACTTAAATATATAAAAACATCTCATAATGATGATTACTTGTACAATAGTTCAACAAATCAGGTTAACCAAATAATCTCTAAATGTTAATAATTTTAACAAATTCTAATAATCCATCTATACAATTTTAGTTCAACGATTAAAATTAATGAAATGAGCTTTAAATTCCAACAATTTAATAATTTTAAACAAATTATCATTATAAACACTATCTTTTAAATGTAGGAATCACTTATGGGATGGAACCAAACCATAATGGTATGAACTATATATATAAAAGGATATAAATACTTGGTAGAAGATGTGATATATCAAGGTTTTAAATAGTGAAAGGTGCTTCCTTAAAACATATATTCATTTTATTTTTTATTAATAATTGCATGTGTTTGAAGGGTTAATTTAACAATTATTTTTTATTCAGTTTTATAATTTTTTATAAATTATAAAATATTATTTTTAAATCATATGAATAAAATAAGTTACTAATTTATTACCTATATAATAACTATTAAACACAATTAACCAATTTTACATGATTTTGAATAATCTGCCTAGCATTCCTACCTATAATGATACACATATTTTAATTATTTAATTAAAACACTTTCAAGAAAATCAATACACCATATATTTTTATCAAATTCACATATAAATTTTAATAATTATGATACATTTATTTTAATTATTTAATTAAAACACTTTCAAAAAAATCAATACACCATATATTTTTATCAAATTCACATATAAATTTTAATAATTAATTATAAATGCATTTATCAAATTCACATATAAATTTTAATAACTAATTATAAATACATTGAACCTAATTTTGTAATCCAATTCCCTTCCTAATACCAAACAACATAAATTGGTCTCCTACCTAAAATCCCAAAGCATGATCGTATTTTTTTTTAGAATGAGGTTCTCAATCAAGTTCCTCTCCACCAGCAAGGAGCCACTCCCTACTTCTTATCATCAGGTTGGAGCTCAATGGCCATCACTCCTCCAAAGACGCAAACTCCTCCTTGGCAACGTACGCCACCTGAAGTTGGTAAAGAGCTCCCACCTGCCATGCTACTAAAGGACACCATTAGCCCTAATGTGAGCTCCGAGAGAGGTTTCATTGCTCCTGCCAAATCAATAGTTACTCTTATAGCGTTAAGAGAATTGAGGTTACAATTTGTTTCACGCTTAAACAAAAGTAAAATAAAATTAACATTAGTTAATTCAAATATTATTTGTATTTTATAATTCTTTTTCATATAAATTTTAAAAATTTAAGAAATTCTCAACAAAAACAAATATAGAATGAGTGGGTATCATAGATAGGAACGGAACATGTATTTAGTTATGAAAAGTCACAAATTCAAATTCAAAAAATATAAGATATATATATATCTACAAGTTCAATCCAGAAAATATATATACCTCATTAAACTTTACTGATCAACATTCACAAATATGGGAGCTCATCATCCGCTAAAGCAAAGCAGATCGCTTAAAGCGAAGGCTATCAAAGCCAATATGGCAGCTCATCATCGGCCAAAGAAGATCGCTTAAAGCGAAGGCTATCAAAGCCATAATGATACTCGCTCCGATGAACAAGTATGGAAGTGGCGTCTTCCATAGTGAAGAGTTACTTGCATCATAAGGCGCCGTAAAAATTTTCATAGTTCCGAACATCAGCTCGTTAATCCTTCAATTGGATTTTAGTTTCGATATAACCGACTCAGATATAGGGATAGATATTCTGTAACAAAGCTTGCGCTAATCTAAAAAAAATATTCTTCGGATACGCTATCTATCTTCAGGGTGAAGGCACATTTTAAGCTATTAAGTAGACACCATGAGAACCATTAATCATTATTTGTCATTGTGGATAAATCCATAGATAAAAAAAAGTATTTTAAATGTTTTATTTTTTTGACCTTTCTTTAGTATTTTAGTGATTATTTTTGTAAATTCAGTATTTAGTGATATTGTTAGATTTTTAGATTTTAATAATTATTTCTGTATAATTTTACTGTTCCAAAATTTTTCAGTTTACTAAATCTATTTTTGAATTCAAAAGTGAATTCCAACAAACAAAAAAAAAAACTAAAACAGTTAAAACCAAACTGCTTTGAACCATTGAATGGCTGAATGGATTCCAGACTATCTCTAATATGTTCCACACTATCTTTGAGTGTGTTGTCTCTAATATGTTCCACACTATCTTTGAGAATCTGGCTACTAAGATCGAGGGAACTATACTTTCATCCAAGTAATTTTGCATGAGATAGAAAGCTTGTGCATCCTTCTTCCTGTTATTTCTAAGTTAATTCTTTTCAGCATTGGTCAAGGATAGCTTAGCTGTTTTGTAATAACGTTCCAAACTTCTTAATTTTTCACCTGATTGAGCTTACTTCTTAACTTTTCAGCTATAAAAACCTAGATCTGAGATTGTGCAAAACTGCTACTTGAATTCATATTTCTCTACGAAATATTATCTTTTAAAAAATAAGAAAGTGAATAATATTTCTTTCCTTTTTAAAAATCTCAATCTAACCACACAAGATACATGTATCATCGAAAATATACCATATTCCCTTTAACAAAACACAGTAAGTAAAAATTATAAATATATTTGATCGAATTAGAAGAAAACCCTAAATAAATAATATAACCACGTGTACGGTCAAAATAATGGAAAATTCAAATGAAATTTTACCATAAGGAGTTAAATTCGAAGGCCCATTG
This sequence comes from Picea mariana, assembly GCA_032191745.1. Taxonomy (NCBI): domain Eukaryota; kingdom Viridiplantae; phylum Streptophyta; class Pinopsida; order Pinales; family Pinaceae; genus Picea; species Picea mariana. The sequence goes on from JASDQU010309508.1 coordinate 10,725, forward strand.
GTTCTTTAATTAAAGAGAATGAATATCCTCTCTCTTGGCGGTGGAGGCATAAGAAAGAGGGCACGACTCTCTTGACAACGTTTAGGGTTTGGATAGTGGCAGCTATTTGATAGAATGACTCCTTCAGCAAACAACGCGATAGCTTTCTTGGCCCGTAACAAGTTGGAACGACTATCTTGTCTCTGCCCTAAAACCCTCGCGGTTTTGTGAGGTCTTTGGCCTCTTCACGATTTTTTCTGTTCTCTCCAGCCCCACGCTCTGATACCAATTTGGCTCTGATACCAGTTTGGAAGAGGGGCGAATTAAAAACAATTACTGCTATATGAACTCAGCACAAACCTGCAAAAACATAATACAGGATAGAACTTAAGAGTTGTGGCTCTAAATCTTGAATGATTCATTCATTGTTTATGGAGAAACAATTAAATACACAAAACTTACTAATAATAAGATTTAMAAAAATAGCTMATGCACAATTAACTGAAACTATTCTATAGTGTAAAATTATTACTCTCTCCAAAAATAGCTACCTAGGTAATTATTTTCTAACATAAAAAAACATTTCTAAATTCCACCTRAAGCAAATGTTTAATGCAATTGCCATTTTTTTTTTGCAACTTGTTCATCTATTCATGTGAAGAATTAGCCTCTTATCTACTATTATGAAGATGAGAAGTGGCATGTTAGTGTTAGAGGAATCCTGGTCCTTCTTTGGTGGTATGTCCCTAATCTTAATACCATATTCAGTGTTCCTAAATTCACGTTGAATTTTTGCAAGCTTCAACATTAAAAGAATCTATTAGACCATGTGCATTAGTGTAAAATCACTTAATTTATCTAGATTGCAATTATGAAATTCAATTACTAATAAAAGAGATCCATTTGAATAAAATAGTGCTTAAATTGTTGGTGATTGTTGTTGGAAATAGTACTTACAAGTTGGTGAGATCTTCACGTTTTCGTCGATTTGTCTATCACTCATTATGTCAGTAGTTGAATTGTCAGTCAGTCATTCTGCAAGTCCAAAAGTTGCACATTTACTCAAAAGTCAGTTGACAAGCAGGAGAGCTATAAATGAAGCCGATTTCTATCTTCTCGAGTTAAATTAAGTGATTGAAGATTCATTCGAATTAATGACACTGTTTAATGTTGAGTTGGTCTTAGTTTATGTAGGAAGTCTTAGTTGGAGTCTATATAAGTCTGAGTCGTTTTAGTTAGTCAGATGATGTAGTATGCAGAGAAAAAGAGAGGTAGAGAGAACGACTGAGAACCAACAGCAGCTGAGGAGTTGAAGAAGTGTGAGCACATGCTCTGTGTATGTGAAGTCAGTAGAAGAAGTCATTGGAGTCGATGTTCATCTCTGTCATTGTATTTTTTATTCGCGCACTGCACTGAAGTTCATTAATATCAAGCATTTTGTGTATTGACAAGTTTCGGTCTTATTTATAAGTTTATGTGCTACTTGCACAACACTCTGTTATTCCACATTCATAAATCATTTCATTAAGTGTGTGTATTTACAATGCACAACAAACTAAGTAGTATGTGCACTGCGCAGTGGTCTTGAGAACTCTCTTGTGTAGCCTATTTGGTGTGCAATATCTGAAACTACGTCACACAAAGAAGAATGTGCGCACTATCGAACTGACGTGAATCCTAGATCTAGTATAAAAGCAGGTTCTATTAAAACAAGTTCAAAAGAAGAAACTCTGTTGGAAAGTGAAATATGGCTTCTACCTCAAATCTGCAACCTCCCACTTTTACAGAAAAAAATTATGAGATTTTGTCCTTGAGCATGAAGGCGTTGTTCCGAGGTCAAGACATATCGAAGATAGTAAAAAATGGCTATGTGGAACTAGTAGATTATGAAACATACAATGCCATCACACAAGTTGAGAAAGATGTCTGGAAAGATCAAAAAAAGAAGGATGGAAAGACGTTTTACATACATCAAACCATGCATGAGAGCATACTTCCAAGATTTGCATCAACAAAGAAATCGAAGGAAGCATTGGACATATTACAAACCTCTTACCAAGGTATGGACAAAGTAAAGACTTCACAACTACAAATTCTTAGAAGAGATTTTGGAACTATCTCAATGAAAGATACAGATTCAATAGATTCCTTTTATACCCATGTGATTGGAATGATAAATTAGATTAAGTCTCATGGTGAAACCATAGAAGAATGAAAATTTGTTAAGAAGCTACTTAGGAGTCTTCCTCCTATGTTTGATACCCTTGTTGTCACTCTAGAAGGGAGAAAAGACTTAAGTCAGTTCATCCTAGATGAAGTGCAAGCTTCCCTCATCAATCACAAACACAAATTGAATAGGTAAAATACGTCCTTAGAGAAATCATTTTCTGTGCAGACATCTATAAGTTGTGCAAGAGGAAGGGGCAGAGCTAAGTCTAGAGGCAAAGGAAGAAGTTCTAACGAAAGTGGATGAAATAACTATCTTGTAAATACTAGTGGAAGAGGTCCAAACCCAAGTATGATTCAGTTAAGTTGTCAGAAAACTTACAAATCAAAGATTCAATGACATTACTGTAAAAAGTATGGACATTATGCATATGAATGTAGAAAGATACAAAATAATCAGGAAAAACAAAGTCAAGGTCAGTTAGATAACGCAAATAACCAAACTTGCCCTATGTTTATGGCGTGCTATGTAGCAATACCTAGCATTGAAGAAATTCCTATAGTCTCCCCAGTTGAATATAATGTTGCTCAAGCAAGTCCTTCTGACATATGGTATTTATATTCAGGTTGCAATAACCACATGATAGGAAACATATAATTTTTTTCTAGTTTGGATGAGTCATTCCAAACCAAGGCTACACTTGGAACAGATATCCAAGTCACTTTCTTAGGCAAAGGCAATATAAACATTTTAATTAAGCAAGGAGAACAAAGAGTTATGTCTGATGTTTATTATGTTTCTGGTCTAAAGCATAATCTGATGAGCACCAGACAACTATTACAGAAAGGATACATAATCTACATGGAAGATAATCATTGTGTGATTATGGTTAAATTCCCAAGCAATCTACTTATTGCAAAAATCCAGATGACAAGTAACAAAATGTTCCCATTGACATTGAAGCCAACCAACAAGAATAATACAACGCTAGTTGTTGATAAAGTAACTAGTGCATAGTTAGACAGTGCGTTTACAACAGATAGTGCACCCAGTTCTAGTGAGGAAAATAGTGCGTGCAATATCAAGAAAGGAGAAAATGGAGTAGAGATGAAGGAAACATTCCAAGATGAAATACAGAATGATTCTTATTTATGACATTTAAGATTTGGACATTTGAACTTCCGAGGTCCAAAGATGCTACATACAAAGGATATGGTAAAAATTTTTCCATTTATTGAAAAACCAGAAAGAATATGTGGAGGTTTCATATTTAGCAAGTAACACATATAATCATGTCTAGCTGGAAAGTCTTACAGAGAAATTGCGCCACTGAAAATTGTACATTTAGACATTTGTTGACCAATGAAAACTCCATCTATAGGAGGCAATACTTATTTTCTAAGATTCATTGATAATTTCTCAAGAAATACATGGATTTATTTCCTAAAGCATAAATATGACGCAATGGGTTATTTTCAATAGTTTAAATCACTTGTGGAGAAGTAGACTGGTTATTACATCAAGTGTCTAAGAATGGACAGAGGAGGAGAATATATTTCAAGAGAATTTCATAACTTTTGTAAAGTTCATGGAATCTACAAGAAGTTTATCGCACGATATACACCACAAAAAAATGATGTCGCAGAAAGAAAGAATAGAACAATGAAGGAAATGTTGCGCAGTATGTTGACAACCAAACATTTTTCAAATGAGTATTGGGTTGGGGCAGTAGAAAATCTAGTATATATATTGAACAGATGTCCGACGAAGAGTGTGAAGAAGATAGTTCCTCAAGAGGCCTCAATAGGTTCAAAGCACAATGTCACACATTTAAACATTTTTGGTTATGTCACATATGCACATGAACCAGATGATCTGAGAAGGAAGTTGGACAACAAAGAAAAGAAATGTATATTTATTGGGTATCCTGAAGAAACAAAAAGATACAAATTGTATGACTCGATCGCAAGAAAATTCATAATCAGTTCTGATGTTCAATTCATGGAGAATGAAGCATGGGATGGAAGCATAACAAAGACAATCAAAATTATTAATGTAATGGAGCATGATGACATAGAATATGAAGTGGTTTAAACACCATGCACAAGTCATTGTGCAGTCCCATTTACATCTGGCACTGCGACACAAATCACCATGCAAAGTACTCTAGTAAGAACAACATGTTCATAGTATACACCTAGAGCACAACAAACCTCAACAAGTAGTCCAAGTAGTTATACATACCCATATCCAAGATTAGAAAGTTTGTTACCAAGAAAGACAATAAGTCTGTGTGACATCTATAATGAAGACACAGCAAATTCATTTTTCAATTTTTGCTCAGTTTTTACAAATAGATGATCTATTAACTTTTGAAGAAATTATCAAAGATGATGTCTAGGCACAAGCCATGGATGAAGAAATTGGATGCATAGAGAATAATCAAACATGGAAATTGGTTGATGTACCTAAAGATAAGGATGTGATAAGTGTCAAATGGATTTATAAAACCAAGCGAGATGTAGAAGGAAATGTACAGAAGTATAAGGCAAGGTTAGTTGCAAGAGACTTTACACAACAACCTCGAATTGACTTCAATGAAACATTTTCACAATTTGTGCACATGGAAACAATCAAAATTGTGTTAGCAATTGTCGCACGATACAATTGGCCAGTTTATCAGATGGATGTAAATTCTTCATTTTTTAATGGAAACTTAGAAGAAGAAGCATATGTCGAACAACCACAAGTTTATGAGGTTCCATGAAAAGAAGGCAAAGTATACAGATTGAAGAAGGAAATGTATGGTTTAAAGCAAGCTTTGATAGCATGGTACAGTCACATAGATTCTTATCTCATAGAGAGTGGATTTCAGGGAAGTGAAAATAAGTCAATACGATACATCTAATCAAATCAGCAAGGCAACATTTTAATTGTTTGTTTATATGTGGATGATTTGATCTTTACAGGTACCTTTGGCATAGAAGAACTCAATTTAGTCATGAAGGATGAATTTGAAATGACTGATTTGGAGCTTATGAGGTATTTTTTGGGAATAGAAGTGCACTAGTCCAAAAATGGTATATTTATCTCACAGTCCAAGTATGCACATGAAATATTGAAAAGATTCAATATAATGAATTCAAAAGCACCCCCAACACTTGTCATAACAATATTGAAGTTAAGGAAGATAAATGATCTAAGGTGGATCCTAGACTGTTTAAAATACTGGTAGGAAGTCTTAAGTATCTCATAGTAATAAGACCTGGTATCATGTATGGAGTGAGCCTAATCTCAAGATTCATGGAAAATCCAAAAAAATCACATTAGAAGGTAGGAAAGAAAATCCTGAGATAAGTGAATGGAACAAAATATTTTGGCATTAAGTACTCCACTTCAAAATATTTCAGATTCAATGGATACACTAGCAATGATTGTGGAAGTAGTATAGATGATAGGAAAAGTACCTCTCAGTACACATTTAATTTTGGAATAGGTATCGTATCATGGGCATCAAGGAAGAAACCTATAGTTACTCTTTCTTGACCAGAGGCAAAGTACATCGCAACTACAAGAGTAGCTTGTCAAGCAGTATGGATGAGAAGAATATTAAAAGATTTTTTGTAGGAACAACAACAACCTACAACAGTTTTCTGTCACAACAATTCAACCATCATGTTATCAAAGAATCATGTGTTTCATAAGAAAACCAAGCATATAGATACAAGGTATCACTTTATCAGAGAATTGGTGAATAACAAAGAGATTTTTTTAGAGTTTTGTAGGTTAAAATATCAAGTTGCAGACATTTTCACAAAGGTTTTAGCAAGATATGCATTTCATCATCTGCGCAGTAGTATGGGAGTCCACGTAGTAACAGATGAGTGAAAATAAAATAGAAATTCAATTTTTGATGTATTTTCTTATGGAATCTCACCTACTTATAATTAAGGGGGAGTGTTCGAAATAGTAATTACAAGTCAATGAGATCTTCACGTATTCGCCGATTTGTCTATCAGTCATTATTTCAGTATTCGAATTGTCATTCAGTCAGTCTGACAATCTGCAAGTGAAAAAGTCAGACATTTACTCAAAAGTCAATGGGCAAGTAAGAGAGCTATAAATGGAGCCAATTTCTATCTTCTCGATTTAAATTAAGTGGTTTAAGAGTGAGACAAATTAACTACAGTGTTTAATGTTGAGTCGGTCTAATTTTCTATAGGAAGTCTTAGTGAGAGTCTATATAAGTCTGAGTCATTTTAGTTAGTCGGATGATGTAATATGCAAAGCAAAAGAGAGGTAGAGATAATAGTCGAGAACTAGCAGCAGTTGAGGAGTTGAAGAAGTATGAGCATAGACTCTGTTTATGTGAAGTCAATAGAATAAGTCAATAGAGCCAAATCTCATCTCTATCATTGTATTTTGAATTCACGCACTTTGCCAAAGTTCATTAACATCAAGCATTTTGTGTACTGACAAATTTCTGTCTTATTTCTGAGTTTAAGTCCTAAGCACAACACTTTTTTATTCCTCATTTATAAATCACTTCATTAAGTGTGTGTAATCACAGTGGGAAAAAAATTGAACAGTTTGTGCACTGCACAGTGATCTTGAAAACTCTATCGAGCAGCCTGTTTGGTGCACAGTATCTGAAACTTCGTTGTCCACATTAGACTGCGCACACTATTGACCCGACGTGAATACAAGAATTGTGAATCATAGAATCAAGAGAAGGGATCTCTCTACAATTGCAAGAGTTGATAGTAAAATTGATTCAGTAAAGCTATCACCAAATATTTTCTCTTACCATTAACTAGATTTTGAATGCTGATAAGCGATGGGTTTCTATTTTATTGCATAGGTAGAGTATATTGTAATGGGTATGAAGGCGAAAGAATTTAACTGTGATCGATGAAGCAGGTATTTCTTTTCTCATAAGTCCACTCAGGAAATTGTTTTACATGGAGCCAGTAAGTATGGGCCTTGCCAAAGAAGTGAAAATTGTGTGGTTGTAATGTAGTAGTGGTGGAGGAGCAGAATGAGGAGAAGCACGACTTCAAGGATGAGGAATATGTAGGAGATAAAGACTACTTCAGGGATGAGGAATATGTGGAATATGGAATGAGGAAGATATGGAATATGTACTAGGAGTGGAAGAGAGAGAAAGAACACCATCAACCACCAATAATATATTATTATTCTAATGCCCAGTTCCCTCGCCCATCATGTTTTCAATAAAATTAACCTTGCAGATAAGAAAGCGGGGGAGGTTTCCCTAATAGGTAGAGGGTCCTATGGGTGTGAGCTAAAGAATTGAAAGTGGAGCACTACATTCACATGCATATAGATGGATCATCATCCAAGTGGAGTGTTGGCTCCTACATGCATAGAGATGCATTCTACTACAATGAGATAGGATTAGAATGTAGTGAATCATATCACTAATGTGAGAAGGGATTAGAAATTTACCAATTATAATTTTGTATTTTTTAATTCATTTTAAAATAACGAAAAATAATTGAAATGCATTAGATATATAAGTCTCATCCAAAGTTTCATTTTCCATTAACAAATAAGATTAAAAATATCTTAAATTTTTAATTTTTTTTTATTTGGAAAAATATTCAAATTAATAAAATTAATTCAAAAACTTTGTAAAATCATAAAAAAAAAACCCTAATTATTTAATGTAGTACCTTAACATATCCTAATAAATAAAATGTAGCAAGTTATAAAATTTTATATAATTGAAACTTATTTATTACTTTCAAAATATTTATAATATTTCATAAATAAATAAAAAACATTTAAACAAATTCATTATTTAAAAAAAATTTACTATAATAAATATTATATTCAATAAATAAAAAAATAGTAAATATTATATTCAATAAATAAAAAAATAATATCCAACCCTTTCTTATTTCTTATTAATAACAAAATAACAAAACAAAATTATGCACTGCCCATTGAGTCATCTTTTGTATAACTTATTTTATAGTGTCTCCCCCATTGAGTCATTTTTTCATACCTTATTTTATAATGTCTATGTAGTTTATTTTATATTTGTCTATGTACTAAAAAAATATCATCTTTATAGATAACATTAACTATTTTATAGTGTTTATGTAATAAAAAAATATCATTCATGATAATCATTAACCATACTAGGGATAAAGGATACTTATAAGTTCCTTCATTATAAGTTCCTTCATTTGTAGCCATATTCCAAAACCATCTTATGCATTTATAACTAATTCCCTTCCGTACTTCTTCCATTTTGTAGCCATCTTCCAAAATCATCAAATACATTTAATTTTGAAGAAACGCATATGTCCATTTTCATTTTTATAAACTTTTTCATTTTTATTGGTTTGTTATCCCTCCACAATCCATATAAAAATCATATTATATGATTTAAATCATAGAAAAAAAAACCACTTGATTTTCAAGTATTTAATCAATGTTAAGTAAAAAAACCTTTGAATCAATGTTATGTAGAAAAACCTTTCCGGTACATTGCATGTCATGACTTTCTCGATGACATTTTTATAATATATGATTTTTTTCATTCCTGGGTATTCATACATGTTTGAAGGAAATTATTTTGCACATAGAATTACAACAAAATAATAGTTATGTTGATAAGAGGTGTTAGTCTTTTAAGGCTATTTAAATTGGCTTAAAGATCATGGTATAATGGAGTTTATATGTTGTTATTAATTATTTATTTCAATCAATGTGGTTCGAGGTTATATGTTTTACTAGATCACTTCTCTTAACCAATGTAGAATATTATTTTTTGTATGGAGAAGTATTTATCTCATAAAAACAATTGCAAGACACATACATGTTATTGGATCAAACTTACTAAGATTATAAGTTGGTGGTGGGAGTTCCTTTTTATTCTTTAGAAAGTAGCAAGGGGAGAAGGTTGAGAAACAAGTATACTCACACTAAAACTAATCCACTATGTTCATAAGGCTTATGATATATTTGAGTTATATGTTGTCAAGGACCAGTTCTCTAAAACAATGTGGGATATTAATTTTTGTATAAAGAGATATTTATGTCATGGAAATAATTCCAAGATGGATAGATGTTAAGGATATTTGACTTCATAGTGAGGGTTTTTAGGAAGGCATGTCAAATGGTTACTATGGAGGATATTGTCATGAAGGGAGAGGGAGCGGCTAGGAAGCAAGCATACCAACATCATAAACTCAACCACACATCATAACCTCAATCATTATGTTAGTAGGAGGCACCAGTCCTCGTGTTTGTACTTATTGGAAAAATGATCATGATATGTTGGAATTTACATGGGTTGAGAAAAAAAATAGGTTTGAATATTACTAAATTTTTAGGGGTATTTTAACATGGATCAAAGTTCCATGCATTTCAGAATTTTATTTAGGGTTTTGCCTTATTTTAAACCAATCCAAATGCTCAAAAAATAAAACCAACCCAAATACTCAAAAAATAAATAAATCAGAATTCTGAATTGAGAAAAAATTTAAAAGATTAACCCATTCCGTTTAATACATTTAATACACTGTCTTAGAAGGTAAAATACGGAATAGGCTATCAGTGTACCATTTTGGGTTTTTAACGGATGTGTAATCTTATGGAATCTGACTCGTTAGTCCTGTATCTTGGGATAAGACATCGTTGTAGCAAGGCCAGCCAGAGGTAGTGAATAAGATTTATTCTTTGCAAAGTTTTATATAAGATTTATTCTTTGCAAAGTTTTATGACACTGTATAGTTGATTTGCATCCAGAACGTCTAGGTGCATTGCATCTGATAATGCAGGTCCTACTTAGTGGTTCCTTTTTTAAATTATATATCATATCAGTTATAGAAAATACTTATATATTATATCCAAAGGGATAAAAACGCACTGAAATAAAATATACCCAAGTTTCATAGTTTGTGCTAGTCTCCAAACCAATCGGGTGCTTCGAGTTCCGAAATTTAATTCGACAACATAAAGGTGTAAGTATGAAATATAGCAATCTTGAGCGAGTTTGTCTTTCATGGATGGCTTCCTACACACTCTTCTATTTATACCCTTATAAGTAGCCCTGTGAGCTGAAAAAGTCATGCATAACAAAGACAAATGGTGTGTAAGATAATTACGTGTATTAATGGTATAAGTAATAGAAAGTTAATTCAGCCTAGGAGCATGTTCGCCCTTTGGATGGCATGACTTTAAAGGATTATTCCAAGGGACCAAAATGCATTTGGAGCGAATGCACTTTCCTATTAATATGCAATGTGGTTAGCTCCCTCCACGAGGGATAGCATTTGACACACGTTTTATATTTAATAGCAATCGTTGTTCATACAAATATTATGTATCCAATTATTTGCCTCCAATCATTTCAATAAGAGTTTTATTCAATTCAAACTCACGAAGAGAAACACATGCCTATAAGCCATATTTTAGAGAAAAGTGAATGAATACTTGGAGAAAAAGTGAATACTTAACAAATGGGGGTTGTCCATGAGTAGTCAATGCAAGAAATCAAATCGCTATTGGAAGAAAAAGGTAGAATAATAAATATTAGAAATAAGGTAGGTTGGATAATTAACTTAAAAGGAGAAAAGGTAGGTTGGATAATGAAATTAAAAGGAGAAAAGATTATAAATTTTAAGATTAATTCCTTAAACATGGAAGGGGAAGAAAAATATAGAAAATGGAAAATGTTTATATTGAATTAAAAAGATATAGAAATCTTAATTTCTTACATTGGCTTTTATTGATGAAATCAAGAGTTGTTCTATATAGCCAAGTTAGAAATGTCTTTAAGAGATTTCATAGTATATGTCATAGTCTTGATCAAAATCTAAAAATCTAATTAGAAGATAAATACCTATTTATTTGTTATGATGAATTTTGAAGGTTTTAACTATATAATTTATAGTAGTTTTTTAATATGTTGGTAGAATTAGTTCTTTGCTATGGTATCATATATAATATTAAACACACATGCAAAATGCCATATATAATATTAAGCATACATGCAAAGTACAACCTCTATTGAATATCCATTTCTATTGAATATCCATTTCATTGTTCTAGTAATTCAAGAAAGTCTTTGGAATATGAAAATTAAAATTAGCACCACATTTCACATTACAATGTTAACTATAAGTTACTTGTAAAGTACATATATTTCAATTTCTCTCTTTTAATGTCTTTTTCATTAAACTATTTTTTCCCTCATAAGGAACATAATGGTCAACATCACAATCATTGGAGAGGCTCATCATACCATTAAATTGACATCCATATTCGTAAAAGTAAACATGGAAAAGAATCTTATGATAATTTGTTGTGGGAATTCCTAGTTCAATAATTCAATGAAATACAGTTTCCATAAAAATATACCTAATGGTTAAGAGCATGTGCTTCCTCTTAAGATGTAATAAGATTGAATCTAGAGGGAAATATGGTATGCACAACTCTATAGAATTAAACAATCCAATCATTGTATGGATGGGGTCTCTTGGTGTCTTGATATGTCATGACCTTAAAACGAAATTGTTATTATTATTATTATTATTATTAAGGAGTCCACCATGAGGTGACACTCAATCATACATTGTTTACTAATGACACACTTAAAGGATGCAAAATAGTTGGAATGTTTTCCTCAATGTTCTAGTGAATCTTCTAGAGAAAAGGGGTTATTGCAAGTTAATGATGGTGATTCAAGGCAATTTTCATATGGTTTAAAAGGATGAAATGTAGGAAATCAATATAGCTCCTAGAATTTAAAATGTTTAACTATAGAAATTTTTATGAATATGTAAAATTTCATTTTTTCTAATAGTGCTATGTTGTTTTTTCTGCAAAATATAATGCATATATTGACATTACTACAACTATTGTGCAACTAAATGATGAAATTTCCTTAGAATAGTTTGAACAATTATAGATAATGCTCCATGCGTGTGCATTATTATTTTTTCAAATTTGTATGTTAATTTTATATATGTTTTAAATTGACAAAGCACAAGGTTTGAGGGTAGTAACATAATCAAA
>JASDQU010309508.1:23006-37897 GCA_032191745.1 Picea mariana
AAGATGAGAAGTGGCATGTTAGTGTTAGAGGAATCCTGGTCCTTCTTTGGTGGTATGTCCCTAATCTTAATACCATATTCAGTGTTCCTAAATTCACGTTGAATTTTTGCAAGCTTCAACATTAAAAGAATCTATTAGACCATGTGCATTAGTGTAAAATCACTTAATTTATCTATATTGCAATTATGAAATTCAATTACTAATGAAAGAGATCCATTTGAATAAAATAGTGCTCAAATTGTTGGTGATTGTTGTTGGAAATAGTACTTACAAGTTGGTGAGATCTTCATGTTTTCGTGGATTTGTCTATCACTCATTATGTCGGTAGTTGAATTGTCAGTCAGTCATTCTGCAAGTCCAAAAGTTGCACATTTACTCAAAAGTCAGTCGACAAGCAGGAGAGCTATAAATGAAGCCGATTTCTATCTTCTCGAGTTAAATTAAGTGATTGAAGATTCATTCAAATTAACGACACTGTTTAATGTTGAGTTGGTCTTAGTTTATGTAGGAAGTCTTAGTTGGAGTCCATATAAGTCTGAGTCATTTTAGTTAGTCAAATGATGTAGTATGCAGAGAAAAAGAGAGGTAGAGAGAACGACTGAGAACCAACAGCAGCTGAGGAGTTGAAGAAGTGTGAGCACAGACTCTGTGTCTGTGAAGTCAGTAGAAGAAGTCATTGGAGTCAATGTTCATCTCTGTCATTGTATTTTTTATTCCCGCACTGCGTCGAAGTTCATTAATATCAAGCATTTTGTGTATTGACAAGTTTTGGTCTTATTTCTGAGTTTATGTGCTACTTGCACAACACTCTTTTATTCCGCATTCATAAATCATTTCATTAAGTGTGTGTATTCACAACACACAACAAAATAAGTAGTATGTGCACTGTGCAGTGGTCTTGAGAACTCTCTTGTGTAGCCTATTTGGCGTGCAATATCTGAAACTACATTACACAAAGAAGAATGTGCGCACTATCGACCCGACGTGAATCCTAGATCTAGTATAAAAGAAGGTTCTATCAAAACAAGTTCAAAAGTAGAAACTCTATTGAAAAGTGAAATATGGCTTCTACCTCAAATCTGCAACCTCCCACTTTTACAGAAAAAAATTATGAGATTTTGTCCTTGACCATGAAGACGTTGTTTCAAGGTCAAGACATATCAGAGATAGTAAAAAATGGCTATGTGGAACCAGTAGATCATGCAACATACAATGCCATCACACAAGTTGAGAAAGATGTCTGAAAAGATCAAAAAAAGAAGGATGGAAAGACGTTGTTTTACATACATCAAACCATGCATGAGAGCATACTTCCAAGATTTGCATCAGCAAAGAAATCCCAGGAAGCATGGGACATATTACAAACCTCTTATCAAGGTATGGACAAAGTAAAGACTTCATGACTACAAATTCTTAGAAGAGATTTTGAAACTCTGTCAATGAAAGATATAGACTCAATAGATTCCTTTTATACCCATGTGATTGGAAAGATAAATTAGATTAAGTCTCATGGTGAAACCATAGAAGAATGAAAATTTGTTGAGAATCTACTTAGGAGTCTTCCTCCTAAGTTTGATACCCTTGTTGTCACTCTAGAAGGGAGAAAAGACTTAAGTCAGTTCATCATAGATGAACTGCAAGCTTCCCTCATCAATCACAAACACAAATTGAATAGGTCAAATACATCCTTAGAGAATCCATTTTCTGCACAGACATCTATAAGTTGTGCAAGAGGAAGGGGAAGAGCTAAGTCTAGAGGCAAAGGAAGAAGTTCTAACAAAAGTGGATGAAATAACTATCCTGTAAATACCGGAGGAAAAGGTCCAAACCCAAGTATGATTCAGTTAAGTTGTCAAAAAACTTACAAATCAAAGATTCAATGCCATTACTATAAAAAGTATGGACATTATGCATATGAGTGTAGAAAGATACAATATAATCAGAAAAAACAAAGTCAAGGTCAGTTAGATAACGCAAATAACCAAACTCGTCCTATGTTTATGGCGCGCGATGTAGCAATACCTAGCACTAAAGAAATTCCTATAGTCTCCCCAGTTGAATATAATGTTGCTCAAGCAAGTCCTTGTGACATATGGTATTTATATTCAGGTTGCAGTAACCACATGATAGGAAACATATAATTTTTTCCTAGTTTGTATGAGTCAGTCCAAACCAAGGTTACACTTGGAACAGATATCCAAGTCACTTTCTTAGGCAAAGGCGATATAGACATTTTAACTAAGCAAGGAGAACAAAGAGTTATGTCTAATTTATATTATGTTTCTGGTCTAAAGCATAATCTGATGAGCACCGGACAATTGTTACAGAAAGGATACATAATCTACATGGAAGATAATCATTGTGTGATTATGGTTAAATTCCCAAGCAATCTACCTATTGCAAAAATCCAGATGACAAGTAACAAAATGTTCCCATTGACATTGAAGCCAACCAAAAAGAATAATACAACGCTAGTTGTTGATAAAGTAAACAACGCACAGTTAGACAATGCATTTACAACAGAAAGTGCACCTAGTTCTAGTGAGGAAAATAGTGCGCGCAATATAAAGAAAGGAGAAAATGGAGTAGAGATGAAGGCAACATTCCAAGATGAAATACAGAATGATTCATGTTTATGGCATTTAAGATTTGGACATTTGAACTTCCAAGGCCTAAAGATGCTACATACAAAGGATATGGTAAAAGGTTTTCCATTGATTGAAAAACCAGAAAGAATATGTGAAGGTTTCATATTTAGCAAGTAACACATATAATCATTTATAGCTTGAAAGTCTTACAGAGAAATAGCTCCACTGGAAATTGTACATTCAGACATTTGTTGACCAATGAAAACTCCGTCTATAGGAGGCAATATTTATTTTCTAACATTCATTGATAATTTCTCAAGAAATACATGGATTTATTTCCTAAAGCATAAATCTAATGCAATGGGTTGTTTTTAGTAGTTTAAATCACTTGTGGAGAAGTAGATTGGTTATTACATCAAGTGTCTAAGAATGGACAGAGGAGGAGAATATATTTCAAGAGAATTTCATAACTTTTGTAAAGTTCATGGAATCTACAAGAAATTTACCATGTGATATACACCACAAAAAAATGATGTCGCAGAAAGAAAGAATAGAACAATGAAGGAAATGTTGCGCAGTATGTTGACAACCAAGCATTTTTAAAATGAGTATTGGGTTGAGGCAGTAGAAAATCTAGTGTATATATTGAACAGATGTCCAACAAAGAGTGTGAGAAAGATATTTCCTTAAGAAGCCTCGACAGGTTCAAAGCACAATGTCGCACATTTAAATGTTTTTAGTTATGTCGAATATGCATATGATCCAGATGATCTGAGAAGGAAGTTGGACAACAAAGAAAAGAAATGTATATTTATTGGGTATCCTGAAGAAACAAAAAGATATAAATTGTATGACTCGATCACAAGAAAATTCATAATCAGCTGTGATGTTCAGTTCGTGGAGAATGAAGCATGGGATGGAAGCATAACAAAGACAATCAAAATTATTAATGTAATGGAGCAGGATGACATAGAATATGAAGTGGTTCAAACACCATGCACAAGTCAGTGTGCAGTCCCATTTACATCTGGCACTGCGACACAAATCACCATGCAGAGTACTCTAGTAAGAACAACATGTTCACAGTCTACATCTAGAGCACAACAAACATCAACAAGTAGTCCAAGTAGTTATACATACCCATATCCAAGATTAGAAAGATTGTTACCAAGAAAGACAATAAGTTTGTATGACATATATAATGAAGATACAACAAATTCATTTTTCAATTTTTGCTAAGTTTTCACAAATAGATGATCCATTAACTTTTGAAGAAATTATCAAAGATGATGTTTGGGCACAAGCCATGGATGAAGAAAATGGATGGATAGAGAATAATCAAACATGGAAATTGGTTGATGTACCTAAAGATAAGGATGTGATAAGTGTCAAATGGATTTATAAAACCAAGCGAGATGTAGAAGGAAATGTACAGAAGTACAAGGCAAGGTTAGTTGTAAGAGACTTTATAGAACAACCTCGAATTGACTTCAATGAAACATTTTCACCATTTGTGCACATGGAAACAATCAAAATTGTGTTAGCAATTGTCGCACAATACAATTGGCCAGTTTATCAGATGGATGTAAAGTCTTCATTTTTTAATGGAAACTTAGAAGAAGAAGTATATGTGGAAAAACCACAAGTTTATGAGGTTCCATGACAAGAAGACAAAGTATACAGATCGAAGAAGGAACTGTATGCTTTAAAGCAAGCTCTGAGAGAATGGTACAGTCACATAGATTGTTATCTCATAGAGAATGGATTTCAGGGAAGTGAAAATAAGCCAATACTATACATCAAATCAAATCAGCAATGCAACATTTTAATTGTTTGTTTATATGTGGATGATTTGATCTTTACAGGTAACTTTGGCATAGAGGAATTCAATTTAGTCATGAAGGATGAATTTGAAATGACTAATTTGGAGCTTATGAGGTATTTTTTGGGAATAGAAGCGCACTAATCCAAAAATGGTATATTTATCTCACAGTCCAAGTATGCACATGAAATATTGAAAACATTCAATATGATGAATTCAAAAGCACCCCGAACACCTGTCATAACAATATTGAAGTTAATGAAGGAAGATAAATGATCTAACGTGGATCTTAGACTGTTTAAAAGACTGGTAGGAAGTGTTAAGTATCTCATAGTAATAATACTTGATATCATGTATGGAGTGAGCCCAATCTCAAGATTCATGGAAAATCCAAAAGAATCACATTAGAAGGTAGGAAAGAGAATCCTGAGATATGTGAATGGAACAAAATATTTTGGCATTAAGTACTCCACTTCAAAATATTTCAGACTCATTGGATACACTGACAATGATTGTGGAAGTAGTATAGATGACAGGAAAAGTACCTCTCGGTACACATTTAATTTTGGAACAGGTATTGTATCATGGGCATCAAGGAAGAAACCCATAGTTACTCTTTCTTCACTAGAGGAAAAGTACATCGCAACTATAAGAGTAGCTTGTCAAGCAGTATGGATGAGAAGAATATTAAAAGATTTGTTGTAGGAACAACAACAACCTACAACAGTTTTCTGTCACAACAGTTCAACCATCATGTTATCAAAGAATCATGTGTTTCACAAGAAAACCAAGCATATAGATACAAGGTATCACTTTATCAGAGAATTGGTGAATAACAAAGAGCTTTTTTTAGAGTTTTGTAGGTCAAAATATCAAGTTGCAGACATTTTCACAAAGGTTTTAGCAAGATATGCATTTCATCATCTACGCAGTAGTATGGGAGTCCGCGTAGTAACAGATGAGTGAATGTAAAATTGTAAATTCAATTTTTGATGTATTTTCTTATGTAATCTCACCTACTTATAATTAAGGGGGAGTGTTGGAAATAGTAATTACAAGTCAGTGAGATCTTCACGTCTTCGCTTATTTGTCTGTCAGTCATTATTTCAATAGTCGAATTGTCATTCAGTCAGTCAGTCTACAGTCTGCAAGTGAAAAAGTCACACATTTACTCAAAAGTCAGTGGGCAAGTAAGAGAGCTATAAATGGAGTCAATTTCTATCTTCTCGAGTTAAATTATGTGGTAGAAGAGTTAGTCGAATTAATTACAGTGTTTAATGTTGAGTCGGTCTCATTTTCTATAGGAAGTCTTAGTCAGAGTCTCTATAAGTTTGATTCGTTTTAGTTAGTCGGATGATGTAATATGCAGAGCAAAAGAGAGGTAGAGATAATAGTTGATAACTAGCAAAAGTTGAGGAGTTGAAGAAGTATGAGCATAGACTATGTTTATGTGAAGTCAATAGAAGAAGTCATTGGAGCCAAATCTCATCTCTATCATTGTATTTTGAATTCATGCACTTTGCCAAAGTTCATTAATATCAAGCATTTTGTGTATTGACAAATTTATGTCTTATTTCTAAGTTTAAGTCCTAGGAACAATACTTTTTTATTCCTCATTCATAAATCATTTCATTAAGTGTGTGTATTGACTGTGGGCAAAAAATTGGGCAGTTTGTGCACTGTGCAGTGATCTTGAAAACTCTATCGAGCAGCCTGTTTGGTGCACAGTATTTGAAACTTCGTTGTCCACATTAGACTACGCACACCGTCGACCCGACGTGAATACAAGAATTGTGAATCATAGAATCAAGAGAAGGGATCTCTCGACAATTGCAAGAGTTGAAGGTAAAATTGATTCAGTAAAGCTATCGCCAAATATTTTTTCTTACCATTAACTAGATTTTGAATGCTGATAAGCAATGGCTTTCTATTTTATTGCACGGGTAGAGTATATTGTAATGGGTATGAAGGAGAAAGAATTTAACTGTGATCGGTGAAGCAGGTATTTATTTTCTCATAAGTCCACTAAGGAAATTGTTTTGCATGGAGCCAGTAAGTATGGGCCTTGCCAAAGAAGAGAAAATTGTGTGGTTGTAATGCAGTAGTGGTGGAGGAGCAGAATGAGGAGAAGAACTACTTCGATGATGAGGAATATGTAGGAGATAAAGACTACTTCAGGGATGAGGAATATGTGGAATATGGAATGAGGAAGATATGGAATATGTACTAGGAGTGGAAGAGAGAGAAACAACACCATCGACCACAAATAATCTATTATTATTCTAATGCCCAGTTCCCTCGCCCATCTTGTTTTCAATAGAATTAACCTTGCAGATAAGAAAGCGGGGGAGGTTTCCCCTAATAGGTAGAGGGTCCTATGGGTGTGAGCTAAAGAATTGAAAGTGGAGCACTACATGCACATGCATATAGATGGATCATCGTCCAAGTGGAGTGTTGGTTCCTACATGCATAGAGATGCATTCTAATACAGTGAGATAGGATTAGAATGTAGTGAATCATATCACTAATGTGAGAAGGGATTAGAAATTTACCAATTATAATTTTGTATTTTTTAATTCATTTTAAAGTAATGAAAAATAATTGAAACGCACTGGATATATAAGTCTCATCCAAAGTTTCATTTTCCATTAACAAATAAGATTAAAAATATCTTAAATTTTTATTTATTTATTTATTTTTTAATTTGAAAAATATTCAAATTAATAAAATTAATTCAAAAGCTTTGTAAAATCATAGAAAAAAAAACCCTAATTATTTAATATAGTACCTTAACATATCCTAATAAACAAAATGTAGCAAGTTATAAAATTTTATATAATTGAAACTTACAAAATGTAGAAAATTATAAAATTTTATATAATTGAAACTTACAAAATGTAGCAAGTTATAAAATTTTATATAATTGAAACTTACAAAATGTAGCAAGTTATAAAATTTTATATAATTGAAACTTATTTATTACTTTCAAAATATTTATAATCTTTCATAAATAAATAAAAAACATTTAGACAAAATTTTATATAATTGAAACTTACAAAATGTAACAAGTTATAAAATTTTATATAATTGAAACTTATTTATCACTTTCAAAATATTTATAATATTTCATAAATAAATAAAAAACATTTAGACAAATTCATTAATTAAAAAAAATATACTATAGTAAATATTATATTCAATAAATAAAAAAATAGTATCCAACCCTTTCTTATTTCATATTAATAACAAAATAACAAAACAAAATTATGCAGTGCCCATTGAGTCATCTTTTGTATAACTTATTTTATAGTGTCTCCCCTATTGAGTCATTTTTTCATCACTTATTTTATAGTGTCTATATAGTTTATTTTATAGTGTCTCTGTACTAAAAAAATATCATCTTTATAGATAACATTAACTATTTTATAGTGTTTATGTAGTAAAAAAATATCATTCATGATAACATTAACCATACCAGGGATGAATGATACTTATAAGTTCCTCCATTTGTAGCCATATTCCAAAACCATCTTATGCATTTATAACTAATTCCCTTCCGTACTTCCTCCATTTTGTAGCCATCTTCCAAAACCATCAAATGCATTTAATTTTGAAGAAACACATATATGTCCTTATTCATTTTTATACTTTTTCATTTTTATAAACTTTCTCGTTTTTATTGTTTTGTTATCCCTCCACAATCCATATAAAAATCATATGCTTTAAATCATAGAAAAAAAAAAACACTTGATTTTCAAGCACTTAATCAATGTTAGGTAGAAAAACCTTTTAATCAATGTTATGTAGAAAAACCTTTCCGGTACTTTTCATGTCATGACCATCTCGATGACATTCTTATAATATATGCTTTTTTCATTCCTTTGTATTCATACATGTTTGAAGGAAATTATTTTGCACATAGGATAGAGGAATGAATGACCATTAAACATAGTTAGATTACAATAAAATAATAGTTATGTTGATAAGAGGTGTTAGTCCCCTAAGGTTATCTAAATTGGACTAAAGATCATGGTATAATGGAGTTTATATGTTGTTATTAATTATTTCTTTCAATCAATGTGGTTCGAGGTTATATGTTTTACTAGACCACTTCTCTCAACCAATGTAGGATATTATTTTTTGTGAGAAACAAGTATACTCACACTATAGCTAATCCACTATTTTCATAAGGATTATGATATATTTGAGTTATATGTTGTCATGGACCAGTTCTCTAAAACAGTGTGGGATATTAATTTTTGTATAAAGAGATATTTATATCATAGAAACAATTCCAAGATGGATAGATGTTAAGGATATTTGACTTCATAGTGATGGTTTTTAGGAAGGCATGTCAAATGGTTACTATGGAGGATATTGTCATGAAGGGAGAGGGAGAGGCTAGGAAGCAAGCATACCAACATCATAAACTCAACCACACATCATAACCTCAATCATTATGTTAGTAGGAGGCACCGGTCCTCGTGTTTGTACTCATTGGAAAAATGATCATGGTATGTTGGAACTTACATGTTCTCAGAAACCATTCGTCCCAACCAACATTGAATATTAACTTTGTCATAGAGAGATATTTATGTTATAGAAAATATTTCAAACACATTCCAAGATACAAACATGTTAGCTTATTTGAGTTATTAGTGGGTATTTTGGGAAGACATGTGAAGGGTGTACTGTGGAGTACCGTCAATGAGATATTTTTTCAATTCTTTTGAATGGAGGGAGAGGGAAGGCCAAACAACAAACATATTTTCATTACAACCAATCAACCATTATACTAGAAAGCACACATAAAACACCACTCCCTTGTCAATATGCCCATTAACACAAATATCATAGTTATGAAACTAGGCACTTAAATATATAAAAACATCTTATAATGATGATTACTTATATAACAATTCAACAAATAAAATTGACTAAATAATCTCTAAATATTAATAATTTTAATAATTTCTAATAAATAACCTATATAATCAACCATTTAATAATTTAGACAATGCACATTATCATGATAAACACTATCTTTCAATGTAGGAGTCACTTACGGGATGCAAACAAGCCATAATCGTATAAATTATACATATATAAGATATAAATAATTGACATAAGATGTGAGATATTAATGCGTTAAATAGTGAAAGGTGCTTCGTTAAAACATATATTCATTTTATTTTGTATGAATAATTGCAAGTGCTTGAAGGGTTAATTTGATAACTATTTTCTTAATTGAGTTTTATATTTATATAAAGATATTATTTTGGATTATATTTTAAAATAAGTTATTAATTTATTAACTATATAATAATTATAAGCAAAATTAATCAATTTATTTCGAATAATCCATTTAAAATTCCTATAATAATGAAGCTTAATTATTAATACAAATTATAAATTAAAACTTTTTTAAAAAATCAATATACCATAAGCTATATTTTTATCAAATTTACATATAAATTTTAATAACTAATTATATATATTTGTCAAATTCACATATAAATTTCAATAACTAATTATAAATACACTGCAGCTAATTTTGTAATCCAATTCCCTTCTTAATACCAAATAATATAAATTGGGTTCCGAAGTAAAATCCCAAAGCATGATCGTGTTATTTTGAGAATGAGGTTCTCAATCAAGTTCCTCTCCACCCGCAAGGAGCCACTCCCTACCTCTCATCATCAGGTTGGAGTTCACTAGCCATCACTTCTCCAAAGACGCAAACTCTTTCCTCACCCTCCTTGGCAACGTACACCACGTGAAGTTGGTAAAGAGCTCCCACCTGCCATGTTAGTAAAGGACACCATTAGCCCTAATGTGACCTCCGAGAGAGGTTTCATTGCTCCTGCCATATCAATAGTTACTCTTATAGCGTTAAGAGAACTGAGGTCACAATTTGTTTCAATAAACGCGGACATAAAAGTAAATAAAATCGAAAATTGCTAATCCAAATACCATTTGTATTTTACGATTCTCTTTGATCCATATTTTAAAAACCTAATGATGTCTTAACAAATACACATCAATATATGATTATAAAGTTTCATGGATCAAAATTCCATGCATTTCAGAATCGTACGTAGGATTTTGCTTTATTTTAAACCAACTCGAATGCTCAAAAAATAAATCAAAATTTTGAATTGAGAGAAAATTTAAAAGATTAACCCACTCCGTTTAATACATTTAATACAGTGTCTTAGAAGGTAAACTACCGAATAGTCTATCAGTGTACCATTTTGGGTTTTTAACGGATGTGTAATCTTATGGAATCTGACTCGTTACTCCTCTATCTTGGGATAAGACATCGTTGTAACAAGGCCAGCCAGAGGTAGTGAATAAGATTTATTCTTTGCAAAGTTTTATATAAGATTTATTCTTTGGAAAGTTTTATGACACTGTATAGTTGATTTGCATCCATAACGTCTAGGTGCATTGCATCTGATAATGCAGGTCCTACTTAGTGGTTCCTTTTTTAAATTATATATCATATCAGTTATAGAAAATACTTATATATTATATCCAAAGGGCTAAGAACGCACTGAAATAAAATATAGCAAAGTTTCATAGTTTGTGCTAGTCTCCAAACCAATCGGGTGCTTCGAGTTCCAAAATTTAATTCGACAACATAAAGGTCTAAGTATGAAATATAGCAATCTTGAGCGAGTTTGTCTTTCATGGATGGCTTCCTACACACTCTTCTATTTATACCCTTATAAGTAGCCCTGTGAGCTGAAATAGTCATGCATAACAAAGACAAATGGTGTGTAAGATAATGACGTGTATTAATGGTATAAGTAATACAAAGTTAATTCAGCCTAGGAGCATGTTCGCCCTTTGGATGGCATGACTTTAAAGGATTATTCCAAGGGACCAAAATGCATTTGGAGCGAATGCACTTTCCTATTAATATGCAATGTGGTTAGCTCCCTCCACGAGGGATAGCATTTGACACATGTTTTATATTTAATAGCAATCGTTGTTCATATAAATATTATGTATCCAATTATTTGCCTCCAATCATTTCAATAAGAGTTTTATTCAATCCAAACTCACGAAGAGAAACACATGCCTATAAGCCATATTTTAGAGAAAAGTGAATGAATACTTGGAGAAAAAGTGAATACTTAACAAATGGGGGTTGTCGATGAGTAGTCAATGCAAGAAATGAAATCCCTATTGGAAGAAAAAGGTAGAATAATAAATATCAGAAATAAGGTAGGTTGGATAATGAATTTAAAAGGAGAAAAGATTATAAATCTTAAGATTAATTCCTTAAACATGGAAGGGGAAGAAAAATATAGAAAATGGAAAATGTTTATATTGAATTAAAAAGATATAGAAATCCTAATTTCTTACATTGGTTTATTGATGAAATCAAGAGATGTTCTACATAGCCAAGTTAGAAACATCTTTAAGAGATTTCATAGTCTATGTCATAGTCTTTATCAGAATCTAATTAGAAGATAAATACCTATTTATTTATTATGATGAATTTTGAAGGGTTTAACTATATAATGCTATAGTAGTTTTTTAATTTGTTGGTAGAATTAGTTCTTTGCTATGTATCATATATAATATTAAACACACATGTAAAATGCCATATATAATATTAAGCACGCATGGAAAATACAACCTCTAGTGAGTATTCATTTCGTTGTTCTAGTAATTCAAGAAAGTTTTTGGAATATGAAAATTAAAATTAGCACCACATTTCACATTACAATGTTAACTATAAGTTAGTTGTAAAGTACATATATTTCAATTTCTCTCCTTTAATGTCTTTCTCATTAAACTATTTTTTCCCTCATAAGGAAGATAATGGTCAACATCACAATCATTGGAGAGGCTCATCATATCATTAAATTGACATCCATATTCGTAAAAGTAAACATGGAAAAGAATCTTATGATAATTTGTTGTGGGAATTCCTAGTTCAATAATTCAATGAAATACAGTTTCCATAAAAATATACCTAATGGTTAAGAGCATGTGCTTCCTCTTAAGATGTAATAGGATTGAATCTAGAGAGAAATATGGTATGCACAACTCTATAGAATTAAACAATCCAATCATTGTATGGATGGGGTCTCTTCGTGTCTTGATATGTCATGACCTTAAAACTAAATTATTATTATTATTATTATTATTAAGGAGTCCACCATGAGGTGACACTCAATCACACATTGTTTACTAATGACACACTTAAAGGATGCAAAATAGTTGGAATGTTTTCCTCAACGTTCTAGTGAATCTTCTAGAGAAAAGGGGTTATTGCAAGTTAATGATGGTGATTCAAGGCACTTTTCATATGGTTTAAAAGGATGAAATGTAGGAAATCAATATAGCTCCTAGAATTTAAAATGTTTAACTATAGAATTTTTTATGAATATGTAAAATTTCATTTTTTCTAATAGTGCTATGTTGTTTTTTCCGCAAAATATAATGCATATGTTGACATTACTACAACTATTGTGCAACTAAATGATGAAATTTCCTTAGAATAGTTTGAACAATTATAGATAATGCTCCATGCGTGTGCATTATTATTTTTTCAAATTTGTATGTTAATTTTATATATGTTTTAAATTGACAAAGCACAAGGTTTGAGGGTAGTAACATAATCAAACAATTCTTTTTAAATTGCATATCTTGGTCTATAGTAGTATGGTATATATCCCTTTTAAAAATTTGGTAAGGCGATAAAAAGTTATAGAAAGAATGGAAGATTCCTATATTTTAAAATTTGATAAAAGTTAAGAAAAAAAAAAGGTAACAAACAATATTAATTTATTTTTAAACACATATATTTTGAATTTGCATAGTCAGATCTAGATGCGTGTACAATTTTATCGACAATGAATTTGTGTAGCCTATCTAAAAATAATGTCAAAATCTATATATTGGAAGACATATGAAAAAAAATAGGTTTTGTTGTTTTTGTATCCAGAAATATTAGGGTATCCATACCAAGACTAAATCTAAAGAAACCAAGTTAGAAAACACATAATTGGGAAGAAATTTGTGAATCTTCAGAATGTGCATGCACATTCTTAAGCATGTGTGTGTTCCTAAAACATGTACATGCTATTATGATAAAAAAGTTCATACCATCATAAATTTATACCATTATTTCCCCTTTTCCCAATGCCCATGATAACATAGAAGATACCCATGCTACCATATAATTGCTATAAGTATATACAAATGATCCTCCCCTTTGCACTCCATGCCTACCAATATTGAAGCATTATAAAGTAACAATATTGGTTTTTGAATGGAAATGATATTACACCCATCACTAGAGATACTTAAGAGAGGATTGTGTAGTGATTGAATGCTTTTTCCATAGCCTTTGAGCCTTAAAATCTTTTTTTGGGGCCTACAACCCTTGTTTTCCTCACTCAACCATGGTGTATGCCTTAAGATACATATTCCTAGTAAGAGGCCAAATATCCCCTAGAAGGTCTAAGGTGGTTGTTCATGCACTAATTAGGAATCATGATTTAGAGAAGATTCAAATAGAGTTGGATCCCCTTATGTTCATTTCTTCACCATGGTCAAGTCCCCTAGGTCCATACATGGTACAAAAAACCTCTTAATGGAACTAAGGTGCAACACATAGGCCTCAAGACACAAATTTGTTAGCTAATTAGGACACTTTCACACTAAACCTAGAAGAAGAGAGGAACAAAGATATAATCAAGAATGTAAATGATAAAGAAAACACACAGAACATAGAGATTTTACCCTCGAAACCCAAATTGCGGAAACCAACATTCCTTGAGCGTTATACTCTCTTGATGTCTTATTCATTTAGAATAAAAGGTTACATGTCTAACCTTGGTCCACACCTAAGACACAATCGACATCATAGCCTCTTTCTTACACAAGAACAACCCTCTACCCAATTTGACTTACATCTACATGAACAACAACCTCTAGGATTATTGATTCTTGGTGATTAGTCATTCATCGTCATTCACAACATTACAACACGCCTTATTTTTAGGCTTTAAAGTAGGAAAAACCCTAAAGAAAAGGTTCCCAAAAATGGTTATAGATCCACAAAGAACGTTGGCTACAAATCTTGTGAATATTCAGATTCTGTTACATCTAACTATCGAGTCTGATCAACCATCAAGTATGAGTCGGCCTTCATTAATTATTCAGTCGATTCCCACATGATCACCTGTCGACCTCTTGTCGATTGACCTCTTCAACTTATTGTCGATGTATTTACCATGTTGAATCACATCGACCTTAGAGTTTGAATTTATCTAGTCGACTCACCTCAACCTTCGACTTATTTTCAATCCATCTTGACTTTGACTATCAGTCGATCCACCTCGACCATACTTTCACTAGAAATAATATAACAACCCAACATTCTCCCACTTGTTCTCTTCTTTGATGAAACTGGGAGACCCCTGAAATCTCATTCACATACATAGGGTAGCAATTCC
>JASDQU010309509.1:9302-20846 GCA_032191745.1 Picea mariana
ATATATATATATATATTATAATTGTAGTGTTAGTATGGGTAAGTTTTTAGACTATGACTTGTTCATTAAATTTTTAATGAATGATTTATTGATATTATGGATAGTGAGTAATCACAATAAACATGAGTGGGATGTTGATTTTCATTTATTAGACCATTGAGTGTTGCATTGAAATATCAAGTTTGGGACTTACAATTTAATAAAGAAGAACTTAAACTTGAAATCATTATAATTCAAATTTTAATATTTCTTATTGGAATGGGCAATATTTATAGTAGACATTGCTTTCTTAATTATAATAGATGGGTTGAAATTGCTTAAATTAAGATTATTCGCAATTACATCATGATAAATCAATACTTATAGTTACATATGTTATTAATTGGATTTGTAATAATGGTATTGAAAAAAACATTTAATTGTTGTAAAGGGTTGGCGAGATTTTATAATTTCATATTGATTAAGTTGAATTGATGGATTGTATACATGCATATATATGATATGGTGAAAAAAAAAATATGGTATTTTCGGTGACATTTTAGATAGGCAATACAATCATGCACAAAATGAAACAAAATGTAGTTGAAAAATATTACAAACCCTACATAGATATGATATGGTGAAAAATTTATGATATTTTCGGTGACATTTTAGATAGGCAATACAATCATGCACAAAACGAAACAAAATGTAGTTGAAAAATATTCCAAACCCCGGATGAAAATGATTGGAACATAAATTCCACCTTCCAAGATATGAGTATGGTAATTGAAAGGCACAATTTGAGTGTTAAAGCCATGGTATGATGGTTAAATCCATATCATGTGTGTATTGGCCATGATCGCAGAGTATAGGCTAAGATATGAGCATTGAAGGTCGTGATGTGTAAGTATAGGCCATGATTTGAATGAATGGAACATGATCAATGCATTTGAGGTCATCCTAGGGTGCATTATGTTGAATATCAATGCCATCACACAAGTATAATTTGGAACTAAGGTAAGAACAAGAGCATACAGGTTATTGAACTCAGAAAACTTATACATATTGTTTGAAAATGGATATTCAAATAAATGTGAGGAACCTCATTGAGATTCGCAATTCAAACGAACAATCAAGGAAAAAGTAAATAAAAAAAATTACCTTTAATACCAAAATCAGAAAGTTAAGATATATGAGATGAATATGCTCTCACACAAGAAAGCATGAAAGGAAGTTCCCTCTCTAATACCATATAGAAATATGGGTCTAACGTG
This sequence comes from Picea mariana, assembly GCA_032191745.1. Classification (NCBI taxonomy): domain Eukaryota; kingdom Viridiplantae; phylum Streptophyta; class Pinopsida; order Pinales; family Pinaceae; genus Picea; species Picea mariana. Next base: position 10,559 of record JASDQU010309509.1, read on the forward strand.
GATCATAAATGAGACTATAGTCCATAGAATAAAAAAGAAAAGAAAAAATAAATATGTATATTTGTTATATTCAATACAAGAGTTTGCCTACTATATATAATAATTAAAAAAACCTAGTGATAAAAAAACACAACTATCACTATTGAGAAAATAAAGATGCCTACATAAAATTACAACTAATAATATTTATTTGGTTATATTGGAAAAATTGAAAATAACACTAACAAGAACACTAATAGGCACCACTAAGTAGAATTCAAGAGAACGAGATATAATTACATTTAACGTACAAGATATGGAAAGGGAAGATGATGAATATTCAACATAATTTTCTTGAAGTGTGGAACGTGTGGGCACAAAGCATATGGATTCTCAAAGAATCTAAGTGAAGGATGGAGAAGTAATGAAAGAACAAATGTCATGTAATAAGAGGGAACAATAGTACATAATGTTTCTCATGTACAACAAGATTAGCGAAAAAAATACCATGATAAGTGTTGTTAAAAATATAGAAGCAACTTAAAATAAGGAAAACGATTAGAGAAAGGTCATCATCAAGACTGTGAAATATCGCCTAAAAGTTTTTCATATTGATTATAGATGGCACCTTGATTATAATAATAATAATAATAATTATAATAATAATATATTTTTAAGGTCACGGCCAAGCTAGCACACCAAATTGGTGTATGAGACCCCCTTGTTTGTGGGACAAGAGACCCCCCTCTGCTCAACCCCCCTCTTGATTTGAACCTGCGACCTTTTAAGAGGAAACACATGTTCTTAACCATTAGACCCACTCAAACTGTATAAGATGGAGGTAGCACCAAAAACATATTTTCCATAAAATTTTAATTTTATATGCAATCACACGTGAGTGCATATAAAGGGTCAACGTTGTAAAGAAAACATCAAGTCATAATTTTTGAGCAATGCACAGCAATTTTCGATATTCAAGATTACCAACATAAATTGTTGTTTGATGTGTTTCCATGGATGCAAGTCATGTTTTAATGGAAATTCCACAGTACTATGATACAAACCTTGTTCATTATGGGAATAACACCTTCTACTCTAAGAGGGGCGTAAACAATTTTATTTTTCATCCCATGACTAAAGAAAGTGTTTAAAGTAGCAACAAAAGAATTGTGTGTTTCTAAAAATAATTTTAGAAGTGAAGAGTATGAAGTATATTTTACCCTAGCTTCAAAGGAAAATACAAATATGTGAGGTTCTAGTGGAACTAAAAAGACACTTGAAATATTTTGAAGAGGTCATTCTAGATGACCCACCGAGAGGATTGCAACTTAAAATTGGAGTAATGCACAATAATTAGTGAAGTCACAAGGGCACATCACAAGTGAGATTACGCTCACACACACTATATTTCATTTGATAAATTGCATACATATTTATAGGTTAGAATAGCTTCTAACAACCTCCTAAATTTCTGGATCTGAAAACCACTCAAACACTAATCTAGCAATACGTTTTAACCATTTCCTAATTATGGAATTTCGCCATTATTATCCAACACTCCCCTTTTATAGAGAAATGGATTTAATACAATAAAAATGCATAACTTGCCTACGGGTCTTAGTCTCAGCTAGGCTTACAAACATTACAAAGGACAATTCAAAAAAAACCTTAAAATGAGTGAGTTTTTTTCTTCCTCCTTTTCCAGATTTTGAACCCTCTATGCATTTTCAATTTAAGTCTTCCTCTTTTGCTGAAAATTCCATGTTTCAGCTTCTTATCCTTCATCTTCCGGTTGATGTTTGTCATCAATCTGAAAATGATTTCAGATTGTCCATACTTTTCCTCTTCAACTTTTTCTTCAAAAAACAGTTTTGATGTGAACTGCTTTCACATATCATTCTTTGTTATTTTCTCTTCACCATTGAGATTTTGATCATCAATTTGTTGCAACATTAACTCATAGTAAAATCTGATTTCTTAAGGACTCCAATGCATAAAAAAATTATTAACTTTTTCACTTTCTTCCTTGTCCATGATGTCATCAACAAATTTCAAATCTTGATTGTAAGTGAAAACTACAATGTTTTTTCTTCTACAACAACTTAATTGTTGTTTACTAACTTTAGAACTTCAATACAATACTCGACTTCTTCAACTTCATCTTGTTCTTTTCATCTTGTTCTCCTAATATGCAGTTTCCAGTAAGTTGTGTCTTTTCAAGTCATTCTTCAAGGAACTTCAAATCTTCTTCAAAATCTTTTGGCACTGCATCTAGGTGCTCTTCTTCATTGTTGTTTGCTTATGTCGGTGCTCCCTCCTAGCTCTGTTGTTTCAGTTTCAGTATCAATGTTGTCTACAACATCATCTAACACATGATTTTCAATTTTCTTTACAACATCATTCATTATTTCAAGCAGGTGTCCTCTTACATTTAACAAATTATCAATATATTGTATTTCATGCTTGATCTTCAACCAATATTCATTTGACATGACTAACCACACTAGGATTCAACATCTATAGGTTCACCATCAGAAGTTTTCTCATAAGCAAATGCAATCTTTTCACTATATTTCATTTCTAAAATATCCCATAACATTTTTTCATTGTCTATATGACCAAATTCATATAAAATAGGAGACAAAATACTTGTATCCAGTGATGAACTAATAAGATAAGATATAAGACTATTTTATCTTTTCTCTTATCAAGGGAATTGATCAAACCATCTTAAACAGATTTCCATAAATCTATTGAACCAAATAATCTTTCCATTTTAAATTCCCAAAGCTTAAAATTTTTATGTGAGAAGGATGGCAAAACTGACCTTAGTATTTTCAATATTTCAACGATTTCTTTATCATCTTCATTGATCTGGTCCACTTCTGCATTATGATATTCAAATGTAGTTTTTTCAACTAAAAGCACATCATACTTATCTGCAAAATATAATGATTCTTCCTGCTGATTCTTTCTTTGCATCGGTTTCATCTCCCTACGAAGTTGTTTCAATCTCCTTTGATGACCCATGATAGCTTCACTCTCTACTGGATTCGTTCATGGCTCTGCCTCCATCAAATATTTTTCTCACACCTTTACCTCAACGATTATGAGCTGAGCAACAATTCAATTGGCAATGGTGTTGCTCTCACGCCACAATTTCAATGCAGTGCAGTGATCTCCACCTCTACACTTCAATTTTCACTTACAGCTGAAGGGATCTGACACCCCTATAAGGGTGACACCAAAGAGTGAGCCAAAACGCTCACACCATACTTGCAATAAAACAACGATCAAAGGCACGACCAGCGGATTAAATTCTCTTTTGATTTCTGTACGTTTTCTATCCGGAGATCGCATACTATTTGAAACGTCTGATTGCAGTTACCATTTAATAGTCGTTGCGTTGTACTAACTTCTCCAGATAATTTATCGTGTAAATGGGGTTTTGTCTAGATACAGATGAAATCTACAGATTGTATGAGACGGTGGATGAAAACGGGGACGGGAAATTGACTGTAACTGAAATGAATCATTACTTGAAAAGACTCAGAATGGATATCTCAGAAGAAGACTTGAAATATTTGGTTACACCAGTTACGAGCTTATGCAGACAACTAATGATGCCAAAATGTCTCATGGGTAAGCTATCATGAGGCGATTCCAGACCCTGGGAACGATTCTTATAAATCTCGCATATGACAGATTCTGGCCATCAACAGTGTAGATCGAAGTCACCGTGTATACCACCATATGGATAGCATTGGAAAATCATAAATGACATCTATGACCACTGCCACAAATACGATAAGCTCCCTCTATCCGGAGGTCAATTCCACAGGGTCCTGTCGCTGCTGTAGCTACCAGCCTGAATTTGATAATAGAATATACGTCCATTCCAGCCTATCTTACGGAGCAGAGGTAATCGTGGGCTCGTGGTCTCCAAAGCAGAGATAGGTAATCAATGTATAGCAGCGGCTGCCAGTAACAGTGGCGACCTAATTCACCAGGAAGCGACAACACTCTTCACGTCATGGTCATGAAGGGATTGAACGCCTTCAATGAAACAACGGATCCAACGCAGGTGAAGAGTGGAGATATATCTAGCAGGTCGGATTATCTCATTATCTTTATATCTGCAGGTCAGGCGCACGCGACTTTGAGATCGTGCACTCAGGTGACTTATTATGTTGATAGCACTGTTCACTATTTGGTCTGACAGCAGAGGATTCCAATTCATGCCTTTCTCACCTCACCTCACCATTCCCCAAAACAAAGATAGCAGCGACGAATTCCAGCAGTGGTGAACAAAAAATGCAAAAAAAAATTCTCCTCTATTTGGCTCTTATACTAACTTAAAATTGGATTGTTGCACAACAAGAGCACATCACAAGTGAGACTATGCTTTCACACTATATTTCATTTGATAAATTGCATAYMTATATTTATAGGTTAGAATAGCCTCTAATAACCTCCTAAATTTGTGGATCTGAAAACCACTTAAACACTAATATAGCAATCTGTTTTAACCATTACCTAATTATGATATTTYTCCATTATTATCTAACATTGCATCCATGAATAATCTTGTACACCAGACTTACTTGATCCTTGATCYCAATATCAATTTTATCAAGGTAACACATCATGTGAGTCCATATGAAAGTAAAGTGGTGAATGGGTAGGTCTAGGAATATCTCAACTAAGAGTTAATCAAATAGGATTTGATTCTTTGTGCAATAGAAGTACTGAAGTAGTACTTGTACCAAAGAAAGGAGATGAGTAGAGAATGTGTACATATTCAAAGAGATTAATAAAGTTACCATTAATTATATATATTAGTTATTGAGAATTATGATTTGATGTATTTATTGACTAGTGGACAAATATGTTCTAAAATATCGATTTGAAGGGTGGATATAAAAATCTAAGAGGGTGATATGTAGTGGAGAGGATTCAATATTAAGGAAGGAATGTATAAATGGATTATGTTTATGTTTGAAGTGATAAATTAACTAAATAAATAAGACATTCTAACAATATATTTTTGTTTAGTAGGACTGGGTTACCTAAAAGAGCACTTATGGAATTTGGAATTTAGCACTATTGGCATAAATTAGGAAATAGAATTTGGTAATCAATCTCCGAAAGTGTTTGTTTTGTAGGAAGATAAATTGTAATTAGGAATTTCAATATATAAATAAGGAATGGATATGAGCATAAAAAAGTAAGATCCATATTTAAGTGGATGATCCAAAGAAGTGTGTTTGAAGTGAGGAGTTTTCATGGATTAGTGAGCTTATACATGAATCTCATTTGAAATTATAGTGGTATTTGTGCACCACTATTGAAGAGTATGAAGAAGGGAAGTTATAATAAAGTGCTACAACATAAATGAGTTTTTAATTTTTCAATATGAAGACCATGACTGATCATCTAGTGTTGGTCTAACTAAATTTTAGCTAAGTATTCCAAGTTGATTATGAAGAAATAAGAATAAATATATGATCAATGTTGATACAAGAAGATAATACCATTAGTTTTTGTAGTAGGAATTTAAATTAGGAAAACAAGAGGAAACCTACATTGTATTTATTTGAAACTCGACGTTTCAATCCCAACCCATACTTTAGTTATCTAGATTATTATTCATTTTAATGAGATGCAGGATCAACTTCCAAGATTCACTGATTGTTAAACCGACATCTATGTTCATATTATTCCCATTTAGCTTGATTTCTAGGGCTTCCCATATATTTATTTTTCCATAATGTTCCAATTTAGCAATGATCTTAGTATCCTCAATACATATGTGATGTCCAGTGTCTTGCAAGTGTTTGGATAAAGTAGATTTGTTTGTTCCATTGTGTCTAATGTAATCACAATTCTCTTTCATCCTTACCTGAAATGATATTCCTATTTCACCGATATATTTCTTAGCACATGAGCATGGGATAGAATATACATATTTTTGTAGTTTTGAGTTTATGGCATCCTTTGCATGATCTAACATTTTCCTTAGGGTGCCATGAGAGGAAAAAGATACTTGAATATTACCTTTCCTCATAATCCTCTCGATTTTATCAGTAGCGACTTTAATGTATGGGAGTTTTATGTTTTTACCTTCCTCATTATCGTTGTTCCTGCTATGCGTTCCTCTCCTAGATTTTAAGACATCCATGTTAAACTATTTTTCCTTATATACATTCATTTTGAACACATTCTCGAGGTGTTTTAGTTCTTGTTCAATGTGCTCATCATCAAATATTTTGACTTCCTAGGTGACTAGCATGTTAATGACCCCAAGTATTTTGACTTCCTGGGTGACTAGCATGTTAATGACCCCAAGTTTTTGAGCCAGGTGGTGATGAGAATTAGCACGCAAATAATATTGTGTGTAATTTCATTTCTGATATATATGGTGTACTAATGAGCCATTATTTTTATTTGATATGAAGATGTCTAGAAAGGATATGTTGTTGCTTGCTTCTAATTTCATTGTAAATTTTATTCTTTTTGTTTTATTATTTATATGATCAAAAAATCCAGTAAGAATTTCTCTTCCATGTGGGAAAATGACATGTGTATCATCAACATATATTTTCCATAGTTTTGGTTTCAAATGATAGGAATCAATTGCCTATTTTTCAATTTTTTCCATGTATAAATTAGCTACCACTGGAGATAACAAGGATCCCATTGCCACATCTTCAATTTGTTCATGAAAACACCCTTGAAAACTAAAATATGTCAATTTTAAACATATTTTGACCAATTTATTTTATGTCTTCATCTATAATTTCACTAATGACCTTGATTGCATATTCCACCAATTTTTTTGTGAATAATAAAACAACGTTAAAAATCAACAATAAGTCTTCATCTTCTATTCTTACATTCTTCATTTACTCAACCATTTTTATAGAATCCCTTGTTGGAATAATGCTTAGTTTAGAAGACTAGATTGGGTTGGTTGAATATTTGTAGGAGTTGTTGAGATATTCTCTCAACCTCCATAGCTATGTTTGGGGTAAGTTGAATCTGAGTTCAACTATATATGTATGTATGTATGTGCGCAATATGATAATGTAATTGTGTGTGAATACTGTGTGCCTCTTCTCTCATGGATTTTAACATTCCTAATAAAAGACAAATTGTTCCAAAAAATTATATGCTAAACAAAAAGCATAAACAACAAACATTAAATAAAAGGATGTATTATTTAGAAGAAGAACAATTTGTTGACTACCATGAGTTTGGAGGCAATAGGATTGGAGTAGATGAAGGAGATGTGTAAGAGTGACGAAGATTCTGCACTTGCATAGGAAGTTTGTAAGGGGTCTTGGGTTAGTGAGCATACATGTTACTTGGATTATTTTTCATTGGAAGGATTTATTTTTAGAATTCAATGATAGCTTATACTGAGAGGATCAATGAGGGAGATAATAATAATAAAATTATTATTAAAATTTATTTATAAAACTATTATTATAAAATAAATGATAGCTTATCCCAAGAGGATTTATTTTTAGAATTAAGAGGTATTTTATCGAATAGGATTGATGAGGGAGAAAATCATAAGAAAATTGAATAATTTGGTTTAGGAGTTCACTTTGGAATGTATAAAACTAGATCATTGATTGAGGATACATATTATTGGTTGGGAATATATAGACATGTGAATAAGTGGATTGAGTGTTGTAATGTACGTCAACATGCAAAGGGAATACGATATACGCCATGGTTGTACACACCATTATCACCAGGAGTCAACATGCCAAGGGAATACGATACACGCCATGGTTGTACACGCCATTATCACTAGGAGTATTTCAGAAAATATATTTTCCTTGGATGGTTGAAAACGTGACGAGGTATTGATTCCATATTTTTTTGTTTGTCAATAAATTTTAAAAAATCACACATTTCATTCCTTCTGAGAAGATGTGTGATGTCATGAATGTAGAAGTTATGTTATTTAAATATATTATGAGATTGCAAGGAATTATTCTAATATTACTTCTCATATAGAGTAAATTGTTGGGACCATTTTGGAATAAATTGCTTATTTAAATATATTATGAGATTGCAAGGAATTATTCTAATATTACTTTTCATAGAGAGTAAATTGTTGGGACCATTTTGGAATAAATTGGTTACCAGATTGGAGTTTAGTTTAACATAATATCCATAGAAAAAAAAGAGGTAAAATAAGGTAGTTTCAATAACCTATTAATATAATTTATTGGAGAGAATCCTACATAATGGAATATGGGCTGGGAACACATTGAAATGTATAAATAATTCAATGAATGGGTCTATAATAAAGACAACATAATAAATGGAAGATTACTAAATGGATAAATAGAGTAAAAAAATTGGTAACTTTGAAACAATAATACTGGAAAAGTGTAAATTCAAATATATTATATGGGTTTTGAAATATTTGCATGATAAGTGAAGTAACGATTTTAATAAAGAAGCTAAAAATATAAGGAAAAAGCTCGAGAACAGAGAAGGGGATAAATTGAAAGATTGAGATGGGTGCTATCGCACTTGAGTAAGTAGAGAATTATAAAAGGATCCTAAATCAAGTTCAATTTTAGGAATTGAAGAACATACTTATTTGCAAGGAAGATTTATTATAATTTTGAGTTGATAGTGGGATTGAAAACCTAATTGGAACTTAATATAGAATATTTATATGAGTGTTATGAAAGTATAAGAAATAAAAAATATATAAAAAAAATTGAAAAAAATTGAACATTAGAAGGTATAGATTTCATAATAAACGAGATGCAAAATAATATAAGAGTTGGAAGAGTGTTTTGGGAGAAGGTCAATAAGGAAGGGGTTCAAAGAGTACTATATTAAAATGACGGAATAATACATCCCCAAAACAAACTTCAGAACACTTGAAAGCCATTATGAGTTTATAGTGATTCCTTTTGGGATTGTTGGTGCATCTTATAGATTTTAGAGATTCTTCAATTATATTTTCAAGATATTTCTTATAAAAAATTTGTTGATATTTTTTTATTGTTTTCTAATTTACAACAAATATTAGGACGATCATGCATAACATATTGAAATGGTATTAAAAATATGGGAAGAGAAAAAATTGTATGTGAAGCCTTCCAAGTAAACATTCGAGGTTCATAAAGTGGAATATTTAGGGCATATTGTATCTCATGAAGGAATCAATGTGGACCATAACGAAATTAAATATATAATGGAATGTAAAATTTACAAAACCTTAAATAATATTAGGAGATTCATAAAATTGATAGACTATAACTGCAAGTTTTTCAATAACTATCATCAAACAATAATTCTTGCAAAAAAACTACTTAAAGGGGATGGTTTTTTTTGGAATAAAGAAGCAACCAAAGCTTTTGAGAAATCTAATATGACCCTATATAAGACTATTGTCATGGATACACTTGACTTCATAATTTTTTTTTAATTGTGGATTTTGATGCCATGGGGTATGGCATTGGTGTAGCTTTAATACAAGAAGGAAGGCCCCTTGTTTAAAGTTGTTAACTTAAAAAAAAAAAAACTCAATATATCTCATTTATGAGAAGGAAATATTGGCCATAATAAATGAATTTATGAAAATAAAATTCATACCTAATAGGAAGACACATCAAGAATAGTCCCAAATTAGATGTTGTTCCTAATGAGGGAACAATTCCAAGGCACACTATAGAGGAAAATACCCTCTCTACTCTAGGCTAGCTGAAATATTCTAGTATCCATAGGGGGTAACCATTAAAAGTTTATGATATTTGAAAATTTCTTCAAATAAATTGAAGAAATTCAAGTATTATCTAATGTAAGAATAGAAAACAATGGTTGATGAAATAAAAAAGTAAACCGTAGAAAGTAATCAAATAAAACATGCATTCACATTCACCAAGGAACTATATTCCCGTTTAACCAACTTCAAGGATAATAAAATAAAAAGAGAAAATTAATTTCTAAAAAAATTATATGTTTTCTCTAGGAAATGAATACTTTATAGAAAGTGATTAACAAATAAGTGAGAAGGAAATGATTCTTCAAATTAAACAAAAACACAATTTTTCAAGAAATCTTCTATATTATATTCATGAATATCTCAATTTCACCATACTTCAGTAATAAATACCGTGGTTATGAAAAGAAATAAAGAAATTTATAAATTCAAATATACAATACCAACAATGATGAATTGCAAAGCCAACACGTGAACATTTTTACAAGTCATACTTTTGTATTTAAAACTTTGAATGGTTGCAAAGATAAAAAAAAAAAAAAAAAAAAA
>JASDQU010309509.1:48042-68899 GCA_032191745.1 Picea mariana
TGAGTTATTTATGCTTTCAGTACTTTTGATTTAATTTGATGATAGTTGCTAATGAATGAATTAAAGAAGATAATGAATGCATCTCTTGAATAAGAGTTTTGTCCTTCTAGCATTTGATAAGTCTTAGAACTAGTTCAAACATCTCTTGAATGCTTACTCTTGATACTCTTTCGGAAAACATTATTGATTACTGTTATGAGATCTATGAATAGGACTTCTGAACAAAAGCTTAGCATCTCTTCCATATTCAGCCCTTAGAATAGGTTTTGGTTTATTTCCATTAAAGATAAAAGCTATATCTAAATCCATATATTTTGGATGTGCCTCTAAGTCTTACAAACACTGGATTGACAATCATTTGTACTCTAATTTACAACAGTAGATTGGAGCTTAACAGTGCCCCTGGATTATAATTTGTTGTTTGGTGATGGTTGTTTCTATGTGATTACTATTGTCGCATATTTTGTGTTTCGTATTTTACAATTTCCCCATCAAGGGTAAATTGTCAATGTCAACCAACTTGACTATTATAGTCTAGATATCTATAATTCCTCAGAAATAATGTCCCTTTTCTAGGACATTCTAGTCTTGAGTATGAAAGTGTAGGAGTAGGTCTCCTTAAATATTCCTTACTCATGGGAATTTTTACTTTTCCTCCTCCTAACACCCTAAAGTTTTCCATGTTAAATATTATTTCGACTCAAGTGCAACAATCCCTATAATCACTTGATCCTTTGGTAGTACCTAATCTCTACAAGCATATTTCATCGTCTTTGTCAAGCTCGTTAAAAAATGAAATAGACCCCCCTCAATTTAAGTTGAGTCTTCCTTTGGATTGAATGATTGAATATTCTTTTCCTTGACCTATTATTCCTCTTTCTTCTTCCCCATATGGTGAACATACTCCTATTAGTAGACATAAATCTAAACAAGTGAAGAAGAAGAGTCAACAGAGGAAACAATGCTTGGGGGAAAGGTCTCCAGCCTTTGGAAATCAAGATGGAGTGAAGTCACTAGATTACACCAAATCATCTAGGGGAAAAATACTTCTAGAAATACACACCACTATGAGTGATCCTCTCTTGGGGGTCATTCTCRTCAAAGTTTAATAGTCTTCTCTAGAACGTGCTTTGTCTTTGTTCTTTCCCGTGCTCATAAATACATGAGAATAGGTTACTGAACTCAGTATTTGTTCTTTCTCCTTCTCATTAATACATGACAATAGGTTACCAAGTATACTTTTATCACTTTTTTGGAATCGTAAAACCCTATGAAAAAGGAACTCTTTGGAGTCTCCTTTAATCTCTTTTTAGACTCCCTAAACATGAAAATATTGTAGTGTTAGATTGTTTCCTTTCACACTTATTAAAAGGTTTGAAAGGGTGTCTTTCAAGTGGTAGTTTACCCATTTTTCAGTCTCGTAAGACTAATTATGGAAACGTAAAACTTYGGTCAAGCATGACTAGAATAGTTCTCCCTTGTATTGTTTTACACTATTTTCGGGCTTGGAAGACTAAATTTATGAAAAAGTTGTTAATGGARTCCTCTTTAAGTTCTTTTCAGACTCCCTAAACATGAAAAACCATCAATTTTATCGTGTCTAGGCTTGTAAAATTATTCATTGAAGGACCCATATGGGACCGAACCCCTCCTTCTTTAGGTTCATTAAAAATATGATGAGGGACTCACCAAAGGTGAGATATACCAAGCATATGGTATCCTCCTCAATACCGTTAAAAAACAAAGGGTTACTCACCAATCATGGTTGTGGGGGGGGGGAATTGAAAGAAGTGGGTCAAGTATTTGTCTCCCTTGAAAATGGCACTTGTCTACATTATTTTGTATAATTTTAGTCCATTCACCTCATAGTCATATCATACTTTTTTAATTTTCGTCAAAGAGCTACCAATTCATGTCTCTCTGAGTCAATGTCACCAACTCACTTGTCATGCCACCTACAATGTTCAGTGGAAATGTCAAATTTTCTCAACATTTTGGTCAACCTATGCAGTATCATCATTTTTTGTCCTCATGTTAGTCCATAATGCTCCATTATACATAATTTATAGTACATGTTTCATGTCGATGATGGGGGATACCTCATGTCCCTCCTTTGACAAGTCTTTTCCTATTGAATCCAGCACATTATCTAGTAGTTATATTTAGAAACTAGTTTAGTACCTTGGAATTTGCATGCCCCAATGGCAAGTTTCCTCGCTTTCGACATTGGGTTTACGTAACTGATCTCTGATCGGAAGATTCCACTGAGTGTTTGAATTCATCACTGATTCACATTCGAGGGAATTCAATAATGTACCTTGGGATTCATTGTCATCACTGGTGATTTCCCTCGCACTTTTCAACCATATACATCAATGATCGGTAGTCAAGTGGTTTCTACCATGTTCGACATCAGCACATATATTCACATGGTTAGATTTGTACCATTTTAGGAAAGAGATGAAGACCATGAGTATCTATTAGGCACCTACCACTATTATATGCCTTTCCCAAGATGCGATGGGAGTATTTATCTATATATTTTGTTACATATATCCACTTTGTATTGGTTCATGGCTATGTTGTTATCATATCATATCTCCACTATGTAAAATATCGTGGCTACAACTTGATTGATTCCTATAGGTATGGATCTAGATTGTATGTCTGGTGGACATATCCTTATTCAGTATTGTCATGCATCCATAGTGTATTTTTCGACGACCATGCTTAGAGTCATTTTTCTGAGCATGGGTATGCCCTCCTCGAGAATACATATATATTGTCCATTGAGTGGTTGTAGATTCCAACGAGCTATTATTCTCTAGTTACTTGGCACACATCATCATTTGTAAATTTTTTCTTCCATCCACTTCCCTCCTGACATTGAACTTTAGGGGGAAATATGTTACACACAAAATTTGCACACTGCCTAGTGTCATACTTATGTCACACTTATATATAGTTGCATTTTCGAGTGTCCTAATTCCAAAAATGCACTTTCCCAAGTGTCGCATTTATGTTTCATCACTCCAACACCATGGAATAACACTCTGTCATCATTCCTAGCCATTGAAGAGAAGAAAAACCCATTTTGAAGGTCAAAAACATGACTTTTACCCTCAATTTTTGGTTTTGTTGGAGCAGTGAAGCCCCTCTACCATGGCTTACGGAGTGTCACCCCTAGGGAGATGCCCCTATATAGACCATTTGGGAGTGTCATTGATTCCCTGCCATAAGAATTTAGGGAGCATCACTCTTGTTGGGGTGGTTTTAACCAATCCCACCTTTTTCTGTGGGGCAACTCTGAGGATCTTTGGGTTGTTATGGATGAGTGATGATTCATACCATCAATTCATTCAACATACCTTCCATCATGGGGTTCTAAATCCTAACTTAGGGATAAAATATCTCAACCTTCCCTTCATTTTCTAGTGGTGGTTGAGCTTGCCAAATCCTACATAAGAAAGACCATCCATGGGGGAAAGGGAGTTGAATTTGATAGAGGGTGAAACTTTTTATCTTAAGAGAAACTTTGAATACCTATTTCTGCATCCAAGGGTTGGAGGAAAGAAGGCTTGGAATACTGGTGCCATCATCCATATGTAATTTTTCACTTATGATGAATAAATTTGGCATGTTCTTTCAATTGTTGCTTGTGAATTTGTTTAATGCTTACATCAAATTAAGCTTTGATAAATTAGTCTTTTCCTAACAAGATATAGTAGAAGTAGATATTTTTGTCTCCCATTCTTACATATTTGTTTGATCATCGAGAATCTTGGAACAACAAGATCAAGGTTTGGAGCAGCGAGGACAAATGTCGAACTTAAGGTTAGTCTAAATCTCTCCTTCTATCTAGGATTAAAAGATTAATCTAAAAGGAAGTTGGTCAGCATTTGTTTTGAATCTGTCTTAGATTATGATTTTAGTCTAAGGAGAGTTCAACGTGTCAGCAAGGTGAATTTATAACAACATCTTTGTTTTTCCTCTTCATTCCTTGGAAAGGGCTTTAAGTATTTTGTTCAAGCTATAGTTGATATTGTTGGTGAAGGTTTTTTCCTTTGAGGAATTGCTTCTTGTAGGGTCATGGTCCTATTAGCTTATATTTATTAGGTTGAATACTATTATACCCTTAGGGCTCTAATATATTAACCTAATCCTTAATGTAGAAGTAACAAATTTTAAGAGGGGCATACTTCTTGACCTTACAAGACATGATTTGGTAAACAAAAGCACTGGTCCTATATCCAACAACCAACCAAAAAATCCTCAAAATAAAAACTTTTTATTTTTTGTTGTTTATAAGGAAACATAACAGTGAAAAATCAAGGAAAAATATTAATTTACATTTCTTTCATTGTAGTGTAAAGATAATGGATTACCTTGTTTCCTAGACTGATTTATCATATTGTTAATGCTTGTTGATATGTATCCCTAAGGACATAAATCGGCCTTATTGGATTGATATTTATGGTTTTATCTAACAATTTGTGGCTTAATTTAAGGTGATTCTGAAATATGGAAACTAAATGCTAGCATTAAAATTAGATTTAGTGAAACCCTCAAGCTATGGTTTGGTTCTTCAAGGTGTTTTCTTTCTCATTCATATCCTTTATTTCATTTATATATTGTTTAAAAATATTGTGTTACGTATCTAGAGGTGATATTAATCTACAATGTACTTATACTTTCTCATAATTTTCTTAGATATTGATTTGGTGAATTCCAAGTGATAACTTGTGAAAACCTAGGGGGATTCAACATCTATTTTGTGAGTTAAATTTCTTATTTAATGTTTATATATATCTAGAAATTATATCTAGCACTTGTTTGGGTGTTATTGTATAGAATATATATTTCCCAATTGGAAGCATCGAAGACTTATTTCTCTTTTGTTCTTAATATTTCTCTTGGATGGTAGTTTAATGATCTAAATATGAAATTTCTTCATTTAATTTCATAAAAACATATTTACAAGTGAAAATATAGACATAAGCTTGTCCTATATTACCAAATAATAAAGTGGTAAAAAAAAGTGGACATTGCACCTTTGATTTATGCTAAATGTCTTCACTATTTGTGCCCTAAATCATCTTATATTGGTTCTAACCTCTTTTGAGTTATGTTTGTTGAGTGATAGACTTAATACAAATACGAAATTGTTAATATAGTTTATCGTACACATCATATTTGGCACACACAACCAATATCTCCTAACATTCCTTTCAAGTGGATATAATTTTATTTCATGTTATTTTTGTTAGTTTCATATCTTTAGAGAATTGTAATCACCTATTGAAATCCTTGTGCATGATCCTATTGCATATATTGTGGATTCATTAAGATTAAATCATACATTTTAATTGTTTTAATTCACTTGATAAGGTTTACTTTGATTGTTTGGAATACCCACCTTGGATTCTAGGAGTTGTCCTAAAGTGCATGAGAAAGTTTAGTGAGGTGACAGTGGTGCACTTCCCATCTTATTGCCCTAGTTAGCACCTATGTTGGAATTTTTACAAGGGTGCCAGTTCAGACAATAGCATTTTTGGAATTGTTTCCAAGGTTGAATTCCATATCCTTATTGTTTTTGGATTTATTCTTGTATGTGCATATTGATGAGATGGGTGTGAATGCTAATCTTGATTGTTTCATCTAGCAACTCCACTTAAAGAAAATATAACAAAGAGATACACTTCAAGAATTAATTCCGATAAAGAAAGATTAAATGAGAAAAACAAATTACGATTTGAATTCAGACAATAGCATTTTTGGAATTGTTTMCAAGGTTGAATTCCATATCCTTATTGTTTTTGGATTTATTCTTGTATGTGCATATTGATGAGATGGGTGTGAATGCTAATCTTGATTGTTTCATCTAGCAACTCCACTTAAAGAAAATATAAAAAAGAGATACACTTCAAGAATTAATTCCGATAAAGAAAGATTAAATGAGAAAAACAAATTACGATTTGAATTGATTCAAAGCATAGATAATTTATTTATGAACTCAAATTCTCACAATACTTAACGTATATTGGAAAATCCACATCTTTGGTATTTGTATAATCGGTATTCAACTCTTTTATTTTAAGAAATCATCACCTTGTATGTTTTAAGTATCAATTCCAATGCTAGAATTTTTTATGAAAATGTATTTGCTCCTCTTGATTTATCATGTGTTCCAAGATGTCCACTTATTCTCTTTATTGGTGTGTTTACCCACGTCCCAAAGTTTCTTTATTGGTGTGTTTACCCATGTCCCAAAGTTTGATGGAAATTCTTGGTTGGCTTTGAATCACCTTAAATATTTTATGAAATATGTGATATATACTAACATTGTCTCTGAATATATCTTGATGAAATAATTTGCATACTCCTTACAAGGAGAATATGCATGTGATTGGTATTGTGATTTCAAGACTAGAGATATAAACTTATTCCACATTTTTCAAAAAGGTTTCGAAAATTTTGGATCTCTGGTTATGAAGAGGATGAAGATGTTTATGTCTTTATTGATATACAAGATAAAATATGGGAAAATATCAATGATCTAATGATGGAATATGATGATAATCCCTCAATTGATTTTCTTGTGGAAATAGAGGAAAGAAATAATGCATGTGTTTTCTTGTGTGATTATATTGAAGTAATGTATGGTGAGCCTTGTTTTCTGAAGCTTGACGATGATTTGCATCAAGAGGCTCATCCCTCTCCTCCATCGCATAAGCATTTCTTCCATAATTTTTCATAGTTAGAAAAGGATGAGAAATGGATTCCCTATGTTTAAAATTTCAAGGAAATTTATAATTTTATTAATAGAGAAGATCTTGTTGAAAATTGACCTCAAGAAGCACCTTGTTCTTCCCCTAAGCATGATGAATCCATTGAATATTTTCTGGTGTTACCTCAAAAAAAAATTATGAAGAACGTTCTCATGCTTCCATTTAAAATCAAGATCAGAAATTAGAAAGACAAGTATATGAACAAAACCTTGAACACAAAAGCAATCAATCATCCATCCCTTCTCCTCTGCAGGAAAGCGGGGATTTGATATATTACACTCCTTTATATGATTTCAAGTTTTATGATACATCTTTTAACAAATTAAAAAAATAAAATATAAGGAAAGAAACCATTATTTGATGAAGAGAATGACAACAAAAAGATTTAGAATATTGATGCTCTTTTTCATATTGAAAGACAAAAGTGGGATATAAGTGTTTTTTATTTTGATGGGGATCCCATTTATGACACAGATGATGATATTTCTGAAGTTAAGATAGAAATTTTTTTGTTATATAGACAACAAAACACAATCATGGAATGTGAGAGATACTTCATGATGCATGATTATCCATGTCATCCCACCAATAAGTCTGATTTACAATTACAAAAACAATGTTTCCATGGACAAATGATAGAAGAAATGTTTCAGCCATGGGGTCCCTAACCCATGACTTTCATATGCAAGAAAATCCTTCAAATAATGATATTTTTGAGGTTGTAATATTTTGTATACAACGGCATATTCAATATTGGTTATCTTGAAGATATTTCCATCCTCATAGGAAAGGGAATACAACCATGAGTCATGGATTTACATATTTTTGCAGATCTAATGGGTTTTCTCATTTTTCATCCATATATATGATTGAGGACATCAAGGAAGGGCTTCATATTTTTGTCAATGTAAAAGAGATGTCGGAATATGCTCACTTCATCCTTGATGTTTTTTGGTTTGTAACCAAACACAAAGATAAATTCCACGATATTGTTGAACCCATGAAATAGTTGCATTAAATTTATTATTTTACCTAGCATGTTACGTTTATTAATGTGAAGTAGATTAGAATGAATAAAATATTTAGCATGAGAATCAGATTTACGTATTTGTTCCATTTACTTTCTTGATTTATGCTACGTTTATTAATCTAAAGTAGATTAGAATGAATAAAATATTTAGCATGAGAAACAGATTTACGTATTTGTTCCATTTACTTTCTTGATTTATTGATTTTCCTTTGGTTTTATAAAAAAGTAGAATTTTGCTTGCATGGATGATTTTTTTTCTGAGATGGGGTGTTATTAATATGTGCTTAGATATATTTAATTTACACCTGGATTTATTTTTCTCTTAGGGAAGGTGAAAATAAAATCATGTGCTCGCTCTCCCATGTATTTTACATCCATTAGTTGATATTGTTTCATGTTTATAGGTTTGGAAGATTCTAGAGTTTTCATGTACTCTCAAGATGAGTTCATGTCACCGAGTTGGAGCCAGTTGTTACACCATAGATTCACCTCAGTGTACCTTATATTTTTTTCCATGTTTGGACCATCATATGGGAATATTATGTGCGTCACTGTATCATGATCATCCAAAAGTGTGGTTTTATTTGTTCTCTTTTATTGTATTGGACCATGCTTTGATATTCTATGTATTGGTGGGGGGGCTATGTAGAATCTCCAGACCCCATGTGGTAGGTCATGGCCCCTACTTTTAGCTTCCATTTTTACATAGTGTTTGATTTTATGTCTATAATTGAATACACATTGATGTTGGTAACTCTTCATCATGTTGGTAATTTATTATATTGGTTGGTATGCAACCATATTGGGGTGAATCTACTAGGAGACATGATCTAGGGGAGTTACTAGTCTCTCTTACTCCTTTGTATGTGATGTAAACGTGTTTCTCTTTGTAAAGGTTCTCACACCCATGTATTGAATACTTAGTTTATTCCTAAGCATGGATCCTTGTTTTATGTATTCATCACACTTTGGTCATCTACTATAAGAGATGATTCTTCATATTCTCACTTAGTTTCACATTTTCCGAGGCAGACTCATAGTTCTTGAGGAAGTACATGTATCCCAAGGAATTGATCACATCCTCCAACGAACATTTTAGGTATTATTTCTTACATGGAATCCTCTACACATGCCATGTTGGATATTCCAAAGCCCCCTCTTTTTTCATCACTTTTGGAGATGTTTCTTGCATGACTTGAGGGTCTACCCACACATGTGGAATTTATGATAGTTGTGGGGGAGTTTTTAGTGATGATTTTAATTGGAGGAGAATATTCCTTACCTTCTATAGTATATTTTCTTGATATTAGATATTTTTAATGCCTTGGAGGTACCTCTTGAGAATTCCTTCAGAACATTTGAGGGATTTTCCCACCTCTCACAGCTTTATTGAACCTTTTCATGTTTTTGTTCCACTTGGAGGAGCTATACATTCGTACTTTACTTTCTTGGGAGGATACGCCACCATTTTTTGAGGCCTCTACATCAATTTTTCCTTGGAATATTGGGCTATAGAATCAAATCATACCCTTTTTAGTGGGACATCCCACTCTCATGAGAGTTTTTTGTACATGCGGCATCATTTGATTATGGTTTGACTTAGTCTTGTTTGTGTGGATGATAAGTATTTTTTGTTAGTCTCCTAGGCTAATTTTAGGGAGAAATAATTAATAAAGCATGAGAAGGATGTATAGTCCCCCTCTATAAGTAAAGTCTCTCCTCAGATTCCAAATTGTTCTGAATTATTGGATATCATTTTTTACTACAATTAATAAAATATCTTCATATTGAGGTTTTGGTGTCAATTATTGGAGCTCTCTCTTTCTTGATTATCTTATCAATGCATTAAATATTTGTTATGGTGCTTCAAGACTTGTACTAGATTTGCATATCAATCCATTTGAAAGGTTGCTATATCACTTGGAGAGAGGATATTTTAGGGTTTGTTACTCCATTCTTCTCTTGTTAGCTTGGGTAAGTTCTTAATCCATTTCTTTGTTTTTCTTCTTGGTTTTTGGGAAAGGGTTTTAAGTATTTCATTCAAGTTATGGTCGATCTTGTTGGTGAAGTTTTTGAGGAATCCCTTCTTGTAGGTCCTTGTTCCTCTTAACTTATCATTATTAGGTTTGAGATTATTATACCCTTAGGGTTATAATATCTTACCCTAATCCTTGAGATATAAGTGGCCAATTTTTATAGGGGCATACTTCTTGACCCCACAATCCCTAATTGGATTAAAAAAAAATCATTAATCCTACATCCAACAACCAACCAAAAAATCCAAAAAATAAAAATAAAAATATTTATTTTGTTGTTTAAAAGGAAATGTAACTGTAAAAAATTAAGGAAAAATATTAATTTAGAATTGTTTTATTGTCTAGTGCAGAGTTAATGAATTATTTCATTTCCTAGACAAATTTATCCTGGGGTTTATGCTTAATTGTTGATCTCTAACCCTAAGTGTTATAGCATAAATTTCCACCCTTGAAGCATTGAAAATATTATTGGACTAATCACTATCCTATTTACGAAATATTATTCATGTTGAAATATTGTAACTTCGAAGAATATTCTAATTATATTTGAGTTATTATCTTATAGATCAAATCCCCTTCTGTAGATTGATCATGTTGGGTCTTGTATAAGATCAAATACCCTTTTGTGGATTGGTTAAACCATATTTATATCATGGTATTTGTAAAGTCGGCCCCTAGTGTTTATAAATTGGTTTTAACCACTTCTAGAAGAAGTCGGTTCTACCATGTGAAGAGACATAACCCTAGTGCCTCCTCAACTAGTATTTATATGTGAGGATGGTGCTTGACTTACACACACACACTCTCACTCATCTAGTGCACATATATTGAAGGAAGTTGCAGTTGGAGGAGGAAGGAGAAGAGAGGTGCATGCTCATTCTTGGTTTATTCTTGGTGTTTTGGTCTTAGTCTTGGCATTGTATTGGCAATCTATTATTTAGGAAGTTTTGGTTGGGTTTTCTCCCCCATTAGGGTTTCCCAAGATAAAATGTTATGTACCTTGTGATTGTGTTTCTTTTAATGATCCTATTTATGTTGTTGTTTTGAAAATGCATTGAATGCTCATGTAATTTGGAAATAATCTAATAAAAATAGTAAAAAATTAGCATGGTATCAAAGCTTGAATGAATAGAGCATGTTTCACTAGGTACCAAAAACATCATTGTTTCCATACAATAAAATTAGGGCTTTTTACTAAAGAGGAATTTTTGACCAAAAACTATCTGGGGAAGTGAGACTTGCCCTAATGCATCTTTTGATAGCTTGAGAGAAATATTTCAGTGGCCATATTCTCCAAAAAGGCAAACCCTATTTTTTGACTAGTACCAGAAAACCTGAAAATCAAGAAACCAAAACAAGTGCAAGAAGTACCTGTCCAAAATTGTGCAAGTCAAGTTTCAAGGGTAAAACTTGGAATATTCTAAAACAGACAGCTCTAGCAAACTCACCTCAGCCCAACGCATCTCCTAGTAAGCTCAGATTCAATTTTTTAGCACTTTCATTTCATGGTCATTTTCTTAGCTCCAGATCAAGATGTCTATAAGCACCAAGCTTGTTGACAAGATAGAAGGTGTGTAAAATTTCCATTCTTGGAAGTATAGAATTGGACTCATTCTTGAAGAGAATGACCTTGCAAAATTCATAAGAGAAAATGTACCAGAACCCAAAGAAGATGCAGCCAAAGAGAAGTACAAGAAGGATATGATTAAGGCTATAAGGATCATTGATGACTCTATTAAATATCACTTGATCCCTCAAGAGTCTTCTAAAAATACTCCAAAATATATTTTTGATTCCCTAAGCAGAATGTATAAAGGAAAGGACATCAACCAAAAGATGAACTCGAGAACCCAACTCAAGAATAAAAAGATGCAAAAAGGAGAAACAATTCAAGATTATTTCTCTAGGGTTTCTCAATTCAAGGAACAGTTAGAGGCAATTGGAGAAAAATTAGATGAATATGAACTCTTAATGGTCTCACAAGACCTTGGGATGCCTTGATTCAAACTATTTGTGCAAGAAAATAGAAAATCCAATTTGAAAGTTTATTGGAATAATGTGTTCAAGAAGAAGCAAGAGTGGCCAACTGAGAATTCTTCCTATTTAGATATGAATATCAATCCCTAGTTTCTCGTGCTAAAGGTGGAAAGAAAAAATATCATTTTCAAAAGGAGACCCACTTTCATAAAGAATCTCACTTTCCAAACATATTCCAGAAATATCATAAGGGTCAAAGAAAGGGAAGATATTTCTCCTCCTATCAATGTTATCATTGTGATAATATGGGACACATTTCTAAGAACTACCCTACCGCAAGGGAATAATAAAATAGGATACATAACAAAATACATCATGCTCATGCAACTGAAGATGATGAGCCACCCAAGAAGTTAACTAAAGAAGATATTGAAGATTGTGTTTTGTTCTCCACCCTCTCAAGATATGTGACACCTGGAGAGGATACTTGGCTCATAGATAGAGGTGCCTCTAAGAACATGACAGATCATAAAAAAAGTCTCTCTAGACTTATGGAAAAGGACTTCCCCCAAAAAAATTCACTTGGATATTATTATCAGTACCCTATCAAAGGAAATGGGAGAATCCACCTATAAACTTGATTCAGGAACTTCGATGAGAATGAAGGATGTAATCTATGTACCAGGTTTGACAAAGAACTTACTTTCTATCTCAAACCTGGATAAGAAAGGTTTCAGGGTTGCATTCATAGATGGTGAATTTATTATGTGGTCTAAGGGAAAAACTATAGAATATGGAGTTTTTATTGGAACAAAAGAAGGTGGCTTGTACAAGTTAAAAGGTCACTCATATGTAGCCTTGACAAACTCTACTGAAAGTCCTTGTGAACTTTGGCATAGAATACTAGTTCACATCAACTACAAATCCTTACCATATGTAAGCAAGGTACTTATAGGTTTACTAGAATTAAAGGTTGATCATGAAGGTGTATGTAAAGGATGTGCACAAGAAAAGAACATAAAGAATCATTTTCCAAAGAGAGAAAATAAAGCATAAGGAATCTTGGAACTTGTCCACTTAGATGTATGTGGTCCAATGCCATCAACCTCTCTAAGAGGGTATGTATACTATGTATCCTTTATTGATGATTACTCTTGTAAGAATTTGGTTTATTTATTGAATTAAAAAGATGAAGTACTTGGAAAGTCCAAGGAATTCAAAGCCTTGGTAGTAAACCTCTCTGAACGGAAAATCAAGATAATCGGGTCAAATAATGGAGGAGAATACACTTCAAATTAATTTGGAATATTTTTCAGAGATGTTTGGATTAAGAGGGAGCTCACCACTCCCTATAATCCTCAACAAAATGGTGTAGCAGAAATAAAGAATAGAATGATTATGGAAGCAGTAAACACTATGATTCACGATCAAGATCTTCCAATGCACTTATGGGTTGAAGAAACAAGAACAACAGTATCTATACAAAATATATTATCCCATAGTGCACTTGGATTCAAAAATCATGAAGAAATGTTCACCAAAAAGAATCCAGAAGTAATCCATCTCAAAATATTTGGTTGTCCATTATTTGTACACATTCCAAAAGAAAAGAGAACTAAGTTGGATCCTTTAGAAAAGAAGGGAATATTTGTCGGATATTGTGAGGTCTCTAAGGCATTCATAATTTACATACAAAGTTATCATCATATTGAGAACAAATATGTAACCTTTGATGAAGATGAAACACTCAAAATATCAAGGAAATGCCAACTTGAAGAAGTATATGAAGAAGAACCTGTAGCTCCCAGAGTTATAGAACCCGTGAAGGAAGTTACAATTACCCCTGACGATGAGATTCCAGAAGATCATGATATGATAGAATATCAAGAACCTCCCCATATGAATATCTCTCACAAGAGAAATCCATCTTGGTTGAGATAGCTTATTCAATATGTAGAGAAGTATGGTGCCCCAGAAGGAACCATGAGACAAAGCAAGAAGCCTAAGTCATTCTCCAACTATATGGACTTAATGTGTGCTCTAGTAGAGAAGGAACCTAATTGCTTTGAGGAAGCCATTAGAAAAAAGAATGGATGGACACAATGACAGAAGAATACTAGTCCATTATAAATAATGATGGATGGGAAGTAGTTCCCAGACCAAATAACAAATATATTGTATCTTCCAAGTGGATATACAAAATAAAATATGAAACAGATGAAAGTATTGAAAAATATAAGGCAAGATTTGTGGATCATGGATTTTTTCAAAAGGAAGGTATTGGATATGAAGAAAATTTTTCTCTTGCATCCATATACACTTCTATCAGAACCATCATATCTCTTGTATCCAAGATGAAGTGGAAGTTACATCAGATGGATATCAAAAAAAATTCTTAAATGGCGTTATTGAAGAAGAAGTGTATATAGAACAACCACAAGGGTTTGAAGTTGAATACATAAATACTCATGTTTGTAAGTTGAAGAAATACATGTATGGGTTTAAGCAAGATCCTAGAGCTTGGTATGGAAGTATTGATAATTTTCTGATGAGCTTGGGATTTACTAAAAATAAAATTGAACCTAACCTTTATTTCAAGGTTATGAATGATGAGCCATTTATATTTCTACTATATGTGGATTATATATTCTTGTATGGAGAAGAAAGTATCATCACAGATTGCAAGAAGAATCTCGCTGCAGAGTTTGAGATGAAAGACCTAGTCCTAATGCATTATTTCTTACGTACTGAAGTTTGGAAGAGCCCAGAGAAGATCTTCCTTAACCAAGGGAAGTATGCAGTTGAAATATT
The DNA here is from genome assembly GCA_032191745.1 of Picea mariana. Lineage (NCBI taxonomy): Eukaryota > Viridiplantae > Streptophyta > Pinopsida > Pinales > Pinaceae > Picea > Picea mariana. Next base: position 62,685 of record JASDQU010309509.1, read on the forward strand.
GAAGATATTTGACATCTTGGAATGTAAATCCATGAACACACACATGTAAACGAATTTGAAGCTCCTGGTTGGTACTTCATGAGAGTTGGTTGATGCTACTCTATATAGACAGATTATTGGATTGTTGATGTATCTAACGAATACCAGACCAGATATATGCTTTGTTGTGAGCACCTTGAGTTAATATCTAGTGGATCCCATATGTGTTCACCTTGTAGTTTCTAATCATGTGATGATATACCTTAATGGTACGTTGGATTATGGTCTCTATTATACTAGAGATCATGACTTCAGACTATATGGTTATACGGATTCAGATTGAGCAGGAAGCTCTTCAGATAGAAAGAGAACTTCAGGATGTTATTTCAATTTGGGGTTATCCATGACTTCATGGAAAAGAAGGAAGCAATCCAGTATTTCTCTCAGCACAACAGAAGCGGAGTACATTGCAGCATGCTCTGCCAGTTGTGAATCCATATGGCTTAAGACATTTTTGACAAGTATGTTTGATCTAGAGATGGAGTCCACCATGATTCTATGTGATAACCACAGTTGTATAAATATGACGGAGAACCCAGTATTCCATGATAAGTCAAAGAACATAGAGATCGAGTATCAATAAATTCATGATATGGTACAAATTAGAGATGTAAATCTCCAATATGTTGGCACATATGAGCAGGTTGCATATGTGTTGACCAAGCCTTTGTCTCGTGTGAAGTTTGAGTAATTCTGAGACAAGGTTAGTGTTGTCTGAAAGGACCTCCCTCGAAAGGGGGAGTGATGTTGATGATACTATGGTATCCTGACCAACAACGGGTAGCTCCATTATGATTTTATATCCTATGGGATTGATCATCCCTAGGAAGATCCTGAAGGTCCAGTAAGGAAAGTCTGTTAGAGTACCTTTGCATGTATATGCTATTTGTGGTCAATAGTGGTACTTCCATTAGGATTTTATATTCTAGGGAATCTTATGATTCCTCAGCATATCTCGAAGCTTCTGTAAGGATGTTCTGTCAAAGTACCACATGGTATCTTGTTAGGATTTCATATCCTATGGAATCTTATGATTCATGGGAAGATCTGAAAGGTCCGATAAGGAAGGTCTGTCAAAGTACCACAAATGTTGTTGCTGATACACCTGCCTCATTTCGTTTCCACATTTTTATGATTTTGTTGTTACAGTTTCGTGTTGTTGATGATGTTGTTTCAGCTTCATGCTGATGATGATGATGATGTTACTCTAGCTCCATGTTGTAAACGATGATGATATTGATGATGAAAAAAACTTTCAATGATTTATAGATGTTCCAATTAGTGTGACAGATGTTGATGACGATGTTTCCCTCTCCTTCTCTTGATGAAGTTGTATCGGGACATGTCAGTAGAATACCCCTCTCGTTAAGGGGGAGTGTTGAAATATTGTAACTTCGAAGAATATTCTAATTATATTTGAGTTATTATCTTATTGATCAAATCCCCTTTTATGGATTGATCATGTTGGGTCTTGTATAAGATCAAATCCCCTTTTGTAGATTGTTCAAACCATATTTATATGATAGTATTTGTAAAGTCTACCCCTAGTGTTTATAAAGTGGTTTTAACCACTTCTAGAAGAAGTCATCCCTACCATGTGAAGAAACATAACCCTAGAGCCTCATCAACTAGTATTTATATGTGAGGATGGTGTCTCCCTTACACACACTCACTCTCACTCATTTAGTCTCGATATCTTGAAGGCATTTGCGGTTGCAGGAGGAAGGAGAAGAAATGTGCATGCCCAGTCTTGTTTTATTCTTGGTGTTTTGGTATTAGTATTGGCATTGTATTGGCAATCTATTATTGAGGAAGTTTTTGTGGGTTTTCTCCCCCATGAGGGTTTCCCGGGATAAAATGTTGTGTACCTTGTGATTGTGTTTCTTTCATTGATCCTATTTATGTTTTTGTCTTGAAAATGCATTGAATGCTCATGTAATTTGGAAATAATCTAATAAAAAAAGTAAAAGCTTAAAAATTCCCCATACCTCCTTGAGACATTCCAAAAAATAGTTTTTAGGAAGATGTATGCACCCTAACAATTATGGTACTTGCATACACATGAACCAATGAAGGGGCAGTCATGTACATGTCAGAAAATTCTTAGAAATTATAATAATATCTAATTAATGGTGATTTATGGGTTTGGTTATTTGCCTAACTTCTTTTAATCATACTCGACCTTCTCTAACCAACTAGAGACCGCCTAAAAGGAAAATGTGTCCAAGGAGAAACGTAATGACAAGTAATGGTTCTTTCTACACATTAATCAAAACTTTGATTGAATAACTACACCAAGTCTGTAAACCCCCATACATCCCTATTGCTACTGGTTTAAACCTGAAACCCTTGTTTCTAGCCCTATTTTCTTATCACCAACGTATCTTACCAAGAGTTTTCTCTTAGGTCCTCTTTGGGCTCGTGGTTGATTTGAAGTAAATACCATTTCGTATAGTAGAAGAAAGGGTGGAGGAACCTGAGATATCTGTCGAAAGGGAATCATCACATAGGTTAGGTATAAATATGTAACCACCTTAACTGCTTAATAAAATAGAAATACTTTCTTTCAAAATATGTTGTGATTATAACTTTTTTATTGCAATCTTTTTGCATATATTTCATAAAACACTAGTTGTCAAGAATTTATCGATATATTTCATTATAATAACATGTATTTATTAATATAGCTACCTCTCTATGTAGTCTTGCATATTTAAGGTTCTTACAGGCCTCATAGAAGCTGTTGGAAAGGAGAAAATAAATTATGGAAATCGGGACCATAGGACTCCGGGTGAGTCAATATTTATCTTCTACCCAGTAGTTAGTTATTTATTTTGAAATCAATTATTATATCTTCATTGCATGTTATTTATTTGAATTTGTTTCTATATGGTCATTGGTAAGTTGCAGTACAACCCACTACTTTGGGGGATTTTCCTCAAAAGTAGAACCGGCGACCATGCTATGGATCTTTGTCCAAAGTGGGATTGTTTATGGGTTTCTATCTTTGTTTGCTTCATTGAAGTGGTTTTTCTTTGTTTCGAACTATCATTTACACTTATATTGATAGCTTATAATCATTTGAGTCTTTTTCCAGTTTCACTTGTGCTTTTTTGTTTCCTTTTACTATCTATTTTTGAGGTTTCTTGGAATATATTCGTTGTGCTACTTATCACAGTCACGTACATATATGCTCCCTTGTAGTATAGGCAGTCAGATACACACATGTTGTCTTCATCACATGCACGTACATCTTTCCATAAAAGGTTTTTTCAAATCTTTTTTCTAAAATCTTGTGAGCCAAGTGTATGGGGTCTCTTTAGAGGCTTTCAGACTCTTTTTTTTGTTCTATGAGTTATGTTTTTGTCAGTTTGACACTTTAAAGAAAATAAGAATTTTTTTGTGATTTTCTTTTGTGAATCATTTTCTAGTCTTTGAAGGTATTTTGGGAAGTTAGTTCTCAAGGTATTTTTTCTGGAATAGTTCTCATTATTGTTCTTGATAATATTTTATAAGTCTGAATTCTTTCCTACATTCTCTTTTTGTTGTTTCTGGCTAGTTTTAATGAGAAAAGTATGTTTTTAAAATATTTCCTATTCCTTTGACTTTTTGAACAAGAAAATAAAAAAATCCATAGAAATTATACTTTGTTATTATTTTCCATTGATTTCCATTGTTTCACCTAAAAGAAAAACTTTTATAGTGTTCCTTCTTCTTTTCATAGTGGTTGTTAGTTTTCAGACTGCATTTTTTATACTTGAAAAGAAAAATATTTTTTTCCATAGTTTTGAGGAAAAGAATTCCAAAATATTTTTAGTTGTCTTTCATTTTAAATTTTATATGGTGAACCAAACAATTCAGGCTAGGGCCTTGGTTTAGGTTGGAGAGTTAATTCTCCAAGGAAAAAAAACAAACATATGAGTCTCAGATAGGGAGTGAAAAATCAATTTTTTTTATAAGTATATCTAGGAGCCTTCTTTAACACAGGGGATAAACATGAGGTCATGTGAAGGATCCAAGGAGATAACCCCTAGGAAAATTGACTAAGTGTAGTGGAGAGATCATATTTTTGGGGTTTCATTTGTGCCCTTACCTCCGTGAGAGGCAACTCTTTCAAGGATTTGGGATTCATTACTGTTCCCATACATTTGATCCTCGTTGTTAATTGTAACCCCTAGAAACTGACTCAGATTTGGTATCCTTAGTTTCTTTTCCTAGGTATCTCAGAGGTGACTATGAGGGGTTTCTCGTGGTACCTGAGGAAATTGTCGTATCACACCTTTTATTATTGTCAGAGGGTTCCTCGTGAAGCGAGGGTACTTGCACCAGATAAGGATGGTAAGTGGAGGTTAGGGTAAGTGATTCTCACTCCTTTGTTTTTTAGTTCACAAGAATTAATCAACCTGTTCCTTCATCTACAAGGTCATTGCCTCACTTTTTTTCTATTGCGATCTCAGGACCTAACCCACCTAAGTCAAAATATTGGCAAGGTTGTTTTTTATAGTTGTTTCCTTTAGGTATTTGTATAGTGGTGTGTTATTTGATTGTATATTTCCTAGGTAAGTGTGTTGGTAGTCACCTTTAGTCTTTGATTGAAAGCGGTTGATCAACCACTTAATTGATATAGGAGAATTCAGGGGCTTCCACCGGTCGATGTGAATTCTTTGCCCCCTCCCTTGAGGTGTCAACATGATGAAACCAACAATTTTGTACTAGTTTGTCCGGTTTAGATAATAGAAACAAAACCCACAAAAACTAATGATTTTATACTGAATGTTAAACTCATATCGGATCTTGAATCTGAAGTTTTTGTTCGTCCATTCAATCCTCTATTAACTAGATATGACAGTCCAATTTTTTTGCAAACTCTAGCTTCTAGTTTAGACTCAACTGATAGTCGCCATCTTTGATAGGTCATAATTGAAGGCACTTAGGAATTTTCTTGGTTAGGGACCCCTACAACCCCCACATAGAAAATCATAACTGGAGGAATATATCATCTTGGCATCTCTAACCAAAAATATAATGTGGTTCAATCCATAATAGTTTCATCTCTAACAAAAAAGCTAATGTGGTTCAATCCACAATAGTCACATCTCTCAACAACGTTGTGTTTTTGATAGTTGGTTCCACTCAAACTTTGGTTGTGGACTCGTTTCTACCTTTGGTTTATAATTCTTTTTCATTTAGTATGTTGTCAATGACCATGCAKTACATATTGACTAGTTTATCAGTCAATTTCCCAAGCTACTAATGTTGGCACAAGGAATTCTTTGATTCCCTTCCAAGMTATCCCTAGGGGTGGAGGACATGTATTTCCATATTTTCCCTCACTCAAGAGTGGGTCATTACTGTCTTCTAAACCTAATCCCTTTATGGGGTGGGGAGGTCCTATGGATAGAATATTTCAATCTGCTAGAATGTCATCTATTTCAACCCCCATTCATGCTATATTGTGGGTTCAAAAGTAATATTTTTCCCTCATATGGAATGTCAGAAAGGGGAAACCCCTTCCAGGAATGATGGAATACCACACAAGGGTTATTATATTCGCAAGGGATGTCATTAGTGGGAAAACCCTTTCTCAGTAAGAATATCCCCATGCAATTATGTTTTCCTTCGCAAGGAGCATTAGTAGGGGGAAACCATGTTTTTCCATTAGAGAACCAAATGGGTGGAGTTTTTCCTCCATTTAACTAGGGCCAACAAGGTTTCACCCAAATCTTTGGCCCATCTACAAGCTCTTCCTGGAAACCTGGTGCCAACACCAACTGAGGCTATTCTTTTTTGACTGGTTCTCATTCCAAAACTTCCAACATCCTTAGTTGGAATTCCATGTCCCAATCGAGGTTGCCTTTTCTAGTGACGCCAAACTTGCCAGAAATGTCAAATCTCATGAATGATCCATTTTGTCATTATCCAAATTGGCCACTAGTTCCCACCAAGTTTCCATTGGGCATTCTTAAGTTTGAAGGAAATCCGGGCAAAGATCTCGACGACCACGTAACGACATTTCGTCTATGGTTCTCATCAAATTCCTTAAATTATGATTCAATATGGTTCCTCCTTTTCCAATGAAATTTTACGGGAATCACAATGAAGTGGTACATCAAACTTGACTATGGATCATTTCGCATGTTTCACAATTTGGATTTGGTTTTTCTCAACCACCTTCA
>JASDQU010309509.1:68919-94265 GCA_032191745.1 Picea mariana
TATCCCTAGGGGTGGAGGACATGTATTTCCATATTTTCCCTCACTCAAGAGTGGGTCATTACTGTCTTCTAAACCTAATCCCTTTATGGGGTGGGGAGGTCCTATGGATAGAATATTTCAATCTGCTAGAATGTCATCTATTTCAACCCCCATTCATGCTATATTGTGGGTTCAAAAGTAATATTTTTCCCTCATATGGAATGTCAGAAAGGGGAAACCCCTTCCAGGAATGATGGAATACCACACAAGGGTTATTATATTCGCAAGGGATGTCATTAGTGGGAAAACCCTTTCTCAGTAAGAATATCCCCATGCAATTATGTTTTCCTTCGCAAGGAGCATTAGTAGGGGGAAACCATGTTTTTCCATTAGAGAACCAAATGGGTGGAGTTTTTCCTCCATTTAACTAGGGCCAACAAGGTTTCACCCAAATCTTTGGCCCATCTACAAGCTCTTCCTGGAAACCTGGTGCCAACACCAACTGAGGCTATTCTTTTTTGACTGGTTCTCATTCCAAAACTTCCAACATCCTTAGTTGGAATTCCATGTCCCAATCGAGGTTGCCTTTTCTAGTGACGCCAAACTTGCCAGAAATGTCAAATCTCATGAATGATCCATTTTGTCATTATCCAAATTGGCCACTAGTTCCCACCAAGTTTCCATTGGGCATTCTTAAGTTTGAAGGAAATCCGGGCAAAGATCTCGACGACCACGTAACGACATTTCGTCTATGGTTCTCATCAAATTCCTTAAATTATGATTCAATATGGTTCCTCCTTTTCCAATGAAATTTTACGGGAATCACAATGAAGTGGTACATCAAACTTGACTATGGATCATTTCGCATGTTTCACAATTTGGATTTGGTTTTTCTCAACCACCTTCATTTTCTTGTCTAGTACGATGTTGAAATCAATCCCCTGTCTATGTTGAAATATAACAAGGCCACTCATGTCTTAAATCATATATAGGAGTTGTGAATATTGAAGAGGCTCATTAAAGCCAAAGTTCCTCTTGAATTCTTGTTCGAATGGTTCCTCAAGTCTTTATTGTCGATCATCTATAAAGATGTATCCACATAAAGAGTATTTTTTAAGGAAGAAGTGATATTCAGAGACCAACTCTTAGATTTGATCTATTTGTAGTATGGAATCCTTTACATAATTATAATGGATGCACCATGACCTGATTTCAATCCCTCAAAAATGAAATATGAACCTCATGTTGATGGAATCATTAGGTCCATTAAAATCACTATTGCATATCTGGTCATGAACAAAATGCAACATATGACTTTTCATCCATCTGCAGTTGATCAAGACACTTATTTGACCCATACTGACATCCCATTCATCATATTTTCACACTATACGATTGGCGACCCCAAAGGGTACCCAACAACTTGGAGGGAAATCTAAAAATGGAAAGGATAAGAAGGGAGGTGGGGGTAATGAAAATGCCAAATATGATGCAAATATGGGGGGGGATGGGGTAGAAGGAGAAAAAGAAGGTGAAAATCCCATAAAATATTTGTGGGGGTGATCACCATACCCATCAATACCTGCAAATGGAAGAGGCCCAACACCTAATAACACAATGATTTAGCAGCATCCTATTGTACTAAAAAATATGTTCCCACAAGGGAAAACTATGCAGGAAGGATTTTCCAATTCAAATCCACAAGAGGGCACCCAAAGTGCACCTTTCTTAGATGGATCATGCTTTTTCATTATTATGGTCAACCATAAGAAAGAAGAGGAGGTGGATTTGTTGACTAGGTCTCGTGATTATCGTAATCCTGAGTCAATTCCTAAAGGAAAAGAAACTTTAGATCCTCATAATTATCTTCATATAAAGAATCCTGGGAATGAAATGATGCCACATACATAAAGGTGTGTATAAGATGGAATCACACAACTCCAATTACTAATCCACCCCAAACTACTCTATTGTTGAGGATTTGGATCAAACACCTTGTGTGATGTCTTCCCTTGAGGTGATCCATAGTTTCCCTACGAAAAGAGCGACATTGTTGTTTTTTATCAGAGCTATTGACTCTTTGATCCATATCATTATGATTTTTGACTCGACTAAAGTGAATACTTGAATTCCTTATCATGTATCCTTCCAGATTAATATTGTGTATGCAAAGCACATTTTTTGGAGGACCTTGTTGGCAAAGGTGCTTTGACATGTGCCATGTCTTTGTCCTATTGGAAATCCATTGGATCTATGGAAATTACCCCTTATTCTACTATTTTAACTTCATTTTATGGATGATCATTTAGATCACATAGGCTCATTTCCTATTTTCTGGTCCAGTTAGGAGGAAAGTTTGTTTCTGTAGAATTTGAAGTAGGTGATGCTCCCCTAGACTATAATATTTTTTTAGGAAGGAGTTGGAATCATGTGATGATGGATGTAATCTCTGTGTTCTTTAAATTTTAATTCTTTCCCCATCAGGGGAGAATTGTAACCATTGACTAGATGTCATTTATCCACTCTGACTCCTCAAAAAACCTGGAATCTATTGTCCAATTGGTAAAAAACTCTCAGACAACCACTAAGGGAATTGGTGTTGGAATGTATCCTTCACTCATGGGACCATATATTTTTCTAGAACTAGTTTCTTATATTCGCACTACCCTGGTTGGCTACCCAAATTTGAGCTTCTCAATCCCCATTACATGATTAGGTTCATTTAGAACCTCATATTTTGAATATTCATGGGTGTTACCCTCACTAATCAAATCGATAGAAGGTCGTGCAAATGTCAGGATGGGAATGCCACTATTTGCGGATGATATTGCTTATCGAGAAATCCAGTAAGCTACTGCATACACTGATACAACTTATTCATGGATGGAAGAAGACAATCAATTCTCAGAGCCTATTTGGGCTCAGAATTATTCAACTTCCCTCAACTATTTTGATATTGTCTTTCCTTTTGACGAACAAATTATAGAGGCGATGACAGGACCAAATCAACCATGGGAGGATATGAATCATGGATCATATTTTCTTATGAATCTCATTCAAGTTGAGAGCAGAGAGTTCCAATCAGTCGTGAGTAGAGGCTTTAATCAATCTGTGAACCCCTTAGCAAAGAAGAGTATTATGTTGAAGGGAACATAGATAATATATCAGAAACCAGTCTCATTGAAATCTCTAGAACCCTTGGCATTGTAGAGAATGTTTTTATTGGTGTGGAATATTCTCCTGATGATATCCCCATGTATACCTCTATGTTAAAATATTTTTTCATTTTTTTTTCTTCATCTTATGAAGAGATGCCAAACATTGATCCCTTCATTTTCAAACATGATATTTTCACCCACAAAAATGTTAATCCTGCTCAAAACAATTTATGACCAACTAATCCTAGGAAGGTGGTAGCCATAAAGGATGAGGTTGAAAAGTTTCTCAAGGAAGGTTTTATTTACTTGGTTCCTCTCACCGAATGGGTGTCAAATCCCATTCCCATTGACAAAAAGAAAGGAACCATACACCTTTTTATGAATTGATGATATCTAAACAAGGGTTGTCTAAAGGAAAACTTCCCCACACCCTTCATTGATCTGATTATCGATGAGTGTGTGGGAAGAGAAATCTTCTCCTTCATGGACAAATTTTTTGGCTAAAATATGATTTAGATCTATCCTGAGGATCAACACAAGACACCATTTATATGTCCCTAGGGGAATTTTTCATATCATAAGATTCCTTTTGGTCTCAAAAATGTTGGAGCTACCTTCTGTTGGGTGATGTCTTTCCCCTTCCATGATTTGAAAAACATTGTGGAAGTGTACCCGGATGACCTCGTTGCTTTCTCTCATAAGAGGGTAGATCATCCAACTCACCTCAAACTCATATTCAAAAGGCGTTGTTATTATCTGATTTGGTTAAACCCTCACAAATTCATATTCTATTTTGTATCTAGTCATATATTGGGTTTCATAGTATCCAACAAAGGGATCATGGTTGATTCGTTAAAGGTGTATTCAATAGTTCATTTTTCACCACCACACAATATTCGTTAATTATAGAGTTTCCAAGGAAAGGCCAATTTTATTCAATGGTTTTTCAAACTATGTCGACATCACCAAGGGATTCATACACTTATTGAAGAAATGGGTTCCCTTCATCTGGGATGATTTATCCAAGTGATATTTAAATGCGCTCAAGAAAGAACTTATGTATACCCCTCTGCTTATTCCCCTAGACTATAGCAAGGACTTCTTGTTGTATATTATGGAAGAAGAAASCACAGTTGATATGGTTTTGGTTTAGGAGGATGATAGCTTGCAAGAGCACGTCACCTATTATCTTAGTCATGGTCTAATTGGACCTAAACTCAATTATTCGCATGTCAATAAATTATCCTTGGCATCTATTCATGTTGGTAAGAGATTACGACATTACATTTTACTATGGAAAACCACTGTAGTTACTTGTGTCAATCAATTTCAATGCATCCTAACACAACGTATCATAGGGTTAAAATACAATAAATGGATTGTTATTCTGCAATAATTCTACTTAGACTTCATCTCTGCTAAGTCCAAGAAATCATTGTTTTTAGCTGAATTGATGTCAAAATTTCCCAAGGAGAATGAGGAACATATGATTACAAATTTGTTTCTTGACAAACATTTATTCCTTATTTCTTCCAGTGATCCTTGGTACGAAGATATCCTTATATATCTCCATAATCTCAATTTCTATCCACATTATTCATGGGAAGATCAACGTCAAATTCACCATCAGACAAAGAATTACCTCATCATTGGAAACACTTTGTATAATCATGGGGTTGATTCAATTTTTTGTCATTTCTTAACCCATGAAGAAGCATATTCCATGCTAAATGACTTCCATAGTGAAGCATGTGGTGGTCATGATCCAGGTGGATATCGGTGGCCATCCACCTATTCCAATGGCTCGAAAAATAGTTTTCCACCTTGGCAGTGTTTTGGTAGTTTTTCGGGTTCCAAACTTCTGGGGTCATTTTGAGGCCCTAAACAACGTTTTTTGGGGATTTGGGGCCCACGGGACTGCCATAGGCTCTGCTCTAAGATAGTCAAAAAAAAATCTTCTCGGTTATACCTTTCCAAAGGGCTATCGTTTAACTAAAACGGAGATCATATGCAAAAGTTACGACCCCGAGAAGTTGATGTACTAACTTGCCCAAATGGGGCCCACATGACTTTTGGCGCTTCATCTCTTAGGGTTAGGTTTTTGGATGTATATGTTTTTTGACATTCTTGTTTATTGTGAAAGGCCTTGAGAGCCTCATTGTAACCATATTCTTGTGAATGAGCGCAGTCGTCACATCTCTTCTCAGAGATAAGCCGCCACCATTCCAGCAAGCTTGTTTTCCGTTGCATTTTACAGTTTCAGCTCATTTCCTTATTGAATAGAAAACCAGTTTTATTGTATCTCTGTTATTTTGTGTTAAGAATATTTTAATAATCTGTATTCATTTTTTTATGCTCATAAAATCTGTATCAATGGTATTAGAGAAGTCTTCTCCTTGTCATCTTAATGCATGTCCCCAACGAGGTGAGGGTACAAAGAATTGGTCTTGAGCTTGTTTATCTTGAGGAAAAAAGTTCTCGCATGCCCACGCGACCTCTCATGGTAGGAGAAATGAAGCATGATGGGACAAGAGATCCTTTCAAAATGTTTCTTGAGGAATCCCTCATGCAACAGAGAAATGAGATGATGGATAGTTTCATGAAAATCCTTCGGCAACTACCAATAGGTGACACATCTTCCTCGAGCTGAAGCATTGCCCCCTTCAAGGTAAAATTCTACGTAGATATTACTATATTTGAAGGTCATATACACACAGATGTTGTAGATAAGTGGTTGAGTCTACTAGAAGGGTGTTTTTCTTTCCATAAATTTTCAAATAGAGAAAAGATTACTTTTGTGCTCCTCAAAGTAGTTCCCTGTGTCAAAGATTGGTGGGAAACTTTCTCTGAGAAAAAGGAAACAGAAGAACCCTCATTATTTACATTCATGACCACCTGGGAATCCTTTAGGGATTCCATTAAGGAACAATACTACCCTGTCAGAAGTTATGACGACTTGTATACCAAACGGACCACATAGTGCAAAAAAAGAGACCAAGCAGTGTCAGAGTTCACAAATATCTTCCATACCTTGCACATCAAGCTAGGTATCAAAGATTCAGAGAGACATTTGGTGCTCAATTATCATGGTTCTCTGCATAGATACATCCATACTGAAATGGAATTTCTAGACATCTCATCCTTGGGCACGGCCTACCGATATGCCGTCAAAATCGAGCAGAAGCTCAAACAAAAGATGCGGAAATTTGGGCATGGGAACCCTTAATGGAAAATCCAGGAAAGTGTGACCCCAACCCATAGAAAAAAAGGATAGATCAAATATGGACAATATCAGGACAACCAGTCCAAGCCTCAAGCAAATAAGGACACCGAAAAGACAAATAAAGATACCAGGAAATGGTGCGACTTCCATAAGATCCCTTGGCATAACACTGTTGACTGTCTCACAAAGCAGATTCTGATGGTCGAAGTGAAAGCCTATGAATTAGATGTGGGTTTTGAATATAGGTTAGAACCAGAAAGGAGAAGATAGATCATTGATTTGGAACCTAGTGCCACCGTTGCTACCACCAAGCTCCAGCTTGGTGAACCAGACAAGCCATAAGAAGGAGAGTGCCTCTTCCATTCACATATGTGGGTAAAAGGAACCCCACTACACCTCATCATTGATAGCATAGACAAAAGAACCTCATCTCAGTAGAGTTCATCAAGCGGTTGGCTTTGCCAAAAACACCACACCCAAAACCCTACACCATTGGATGGCTCCACCAAGGAAGCGATCTTCGTGTCATCCAACAGTGTCGACTATTGTATGGCATCAATCCCTTCAGAGACAGGGTATTGTGTGATGTTTCTCCTCTCGAATTTTGTAATATTCTTTTGGTCCAACCTTATTTAGGGAAACGTCATCCTATATATGAGTCTAGGCCTAGTAGTGTTATTATTAATTTGAATGGGAAATTGTATAGGATACCCGAGGCAATCCCTCCTATCGTTATTTCCTTGATCTCTGCCAAGCAATGAAGAAAGGTCATCTATCAAACCAGAAAATTTTTCTTCTTTGTGATTTACACTCAGAGTGAACAAAAGATCGTAGCCACATTCAGGGCCTCTGCGACCAATCTCTCCACACAATAGAAGCAAGTGGATAAGGTCATGGAAGAATACTCAAATATCTTCTCCTCTCCTACTGGGGTACCTCTACACTGCCAGGTCAAGCATCCCATCGATCTAACCCCAGGCACACTTCTACCCGATGGGCTATTCTACCGCTGCTCTCTTTTAGAAAATGGGGAGATCAATAGGTAGATCCAATAACTTCTCCAAAAGGGGCACATCTATCCCAGCTCATCACCTTGTGGGAGCCCAATCGTTTTGGTGCAGAAGAAATATGATACCTATCGACTCTGCATTGATTACCAGGAACTGAATAAAATCACAGTCTAAAACCGGTAACTGATTCCCTGAATTGATGAACTCCTTGATCATCTCACGGGGGCCAAATACTTCAGTAAGATTGATCTGAAGTCTAGCTACCACCAGGTCCCAATAGAACATACAGATGAATGGAAGACTTCCTTCAAGTCAAAAGAATGTATTTTTGAATAGTTTGTCATGCCCTTTGGTTTGACAAATACTCCAACAACGTTTATGAGGATGATGGAAGATATCCTACGACCTTTCACCAATACTCTTGTAGTGGTGTATCTGGATGACATCCTCATCTACAACAAGACTTGGGTGGAACACTTGCAGCATATTCAGCAAGTTCTGCACACCCTGCGACAACACAAACTATATGAAAACTTGGAAAAAATCTCCTTCGCCATGGACAGACTCCATTACTTAGGCTACATTGTTGATCAACATGGTGTGCATGTGGATCCAACCAAGATGTAGGTCATCCGTGATTATCTAGCCCCAACCACACTCCATGAACTTCGGAGCTTCTTGGGCATCACCAATTTCTATCGTATGTTCATGCTAGGATTCTTTCATATCGCATGGGCCCTCAGCCAAGTAACTAGGGGGGGAGGTAAGGAAATATTTGTGTGGGGCCTATCCCAACAACAACCCTTCGATGACTTCAAGAATCATTTTTTCTCATCCCCGACACTTTCATTACCGGAACTGCAACATCCCTTTGAGATCGAGACAGATGCTTAAGACTATGATGTGGGTGTCATTCTCACTCAAAACGACCACCCCATGGCATATCATAGTGAGACATTATCAGATGTTTTCCATAAGTACCTTACTTATGACAAATAAATGTACTCCATTGTGCAATCCTTTCATCAATGGAGACATTACATTCTTGGGAAGGAGACAATCATCTAGACTGATAAAAAGCCACTACAGTTCATGCAGACCCAAGTAAAAGTGCAGAATGACTGCCATCAGAAGTGGTCAACATACTTACAACAGTTCCACCTCAACATCAAGTATAAAACAGGAAGTACCAACCGATTTGTTGACTGACTCAACTGACCTCCAATCATGGCACTCACCACAGTACTATACTCTTGTGGCCACGAGACCTCCAGATGGCCCCACCTCTATGAGACATACCCTGACTTCTCCACCACCTACCAAATGTTGGGTGCCAACTAAGTTGTCACTAATTTCCATCTATAGGATGAGTTTTTTTGTTGTTTGGGACATCTCTGTGTTCCATCAAGTGAGCGCAAGAAGATGATTTGGGAATCTCACTCCAGTCGGTTTGAAGGACACTTTGGCATTGAAAAGACATTGGAAGTGTTGTAGAAACATTTCTACTGGCCAAAACTTCGACAGGATGTCGGCAAGTATATCAGGTCCTACACCTCCTGAACTATTGCCAACCGACCACTAAGAAACAGGGCATGTACACACCTCTTCCTATTCCTAACATGCCATGGGAATCCATCTCAATGGAATACATGTCAGGCCTCCCATCCACCAAGAGGGGAAATGACTGTGTTTTTGTGGTTGTTGATCGTTTTTCCAAGATGGCGATTATAGCCGCCTACAAGAAGAAAATCACAACATAATCCATTGCCAAGCTCTTCTTTGAATGAGTATGGGTACATTTTGGGATCCCACAAACCATTATCTCAGACTGTGATAGTTGATTCCTCATCTCATTCTGGTCGAGCCTCTGGTCACTATTGAATACCAAGCTCACCAAATCCACTTCCTTCCACCCCCAGACAGATGGCTAAACTGAGGTCGTCAATCATATGGTCATACATATCCTACTCATGTACAATTAAAAACACCCCCTCGCATGGGATGAGATTCTTCCCTATTTCCATCATAGCTACAACCGGGGCCTGCATAGCTCAAATGACCACATCCCCTTTCAGGTGGGGTTGGGATTCCAACCATTGGTCCCCATGGATGTTGCACTACCCCTGGAAACCACTTCAGTCGAATCATATTCTGCTCCACCAGAATCTGAAAAAGACACATAGTTCATTGAGCGGATCTAGCACATCCGCCAATAGGTTCAGGATATTCTACAGAAGTCTAATGCCAATTACAAGTAGTGCCATGATCAACATCTGGTGCCACATAAGTTTTAGGTGGGTGACAAATTTTGGTTGCATTTGCAAAAAGAACTCGTTACAGGGCCCCATCAAAAGCTTCTCCCACTTCGTTATGGATCATACACCATCACCAAGGCTGTGGGTCACAATGATTTTGAACTCAACATTCCCCCCTTCCTTGGTCTGCATCCAGTCTTCAATGTGGCTCTCCTTTGGCCATATTTCCCACCATTATTGGACACCTTAGAGATAGCAGAGCACTTGAAACAAACAAAGATCAACCCTGACTACATGCAACAGGAATCCAGTGATCAGATTGTGGAAACACAGATCAATGGCACTCGACAGCAAAGGATCCATCTTTATCAAGTCGTCAAAGTAGGGTAGCTCTTGCACCAAGGCAAGTGGCTCACCCAGGGCCAAATTCAGCAGATATTTTCTCATCTTATGGGGTAACTCAACACAATGGATACCATTGCTTCCTAAGGAGGGAGGATTGATCTAGGTGGATATTGGTGGCCACCCACCTATACCATTGGATCAAAAAATAGTTTTCCACCTTGGCAGTTGTTCGGGTTCCGAAATTTCGTGGTCGTTTTGAGGCCCTAAATGACATTTTTGGGGGATTTGGAGCCCAAGGGATTTCATAAAGCATTGTGTTGGGCCAATAAAAAATTGTTCTTCTCGGTTATACCTTTCCAATGGGATATCGTGTGCCTAAAATAGAGATCGTATGCAAAAGTGACGACCTCGAGAAGTTGATGTACTAATTTACCCAAACGGGGCCCACATGACTTTTGGCGCTTCATCTCATAGGGTTAGGTTTTTGGATGTATAAGGTTTTTGACATTCCTGTTTATTGTAAAATTCCTTCAAAGCCTCATTGTAACCATCTTCTTGCGAATGCGCTCAGCCATCACATCTCTTCTCAGAGATAAGTCGCCACCATTCCAATGAGCTTGTTTTCTGCTGCATTTTACAGTTTCGGCTTATTTCCTTATTGAATAAAAAACCAATTTGACTGTATCTCTGTTATTTTTTGTTAAGAATATTTTAATAATTTGTATTCATTTCATTCTTCTCATAAAATCTGAATCAGGTCACCTATATAGGTTGGAAACAACCCAAAAAATCTTGTGAGCCAGATGCTTTTGGCCTATGATCCTTAAAGATTGTGTTGAGGAAGTCAAGAAATGTTATCCTTGCCAGATATTTTCTCATAAAATGCATGCACATCTTGCCCCACTTTTCCCCGTTGTCATTGTCATTCCATTTACAAAGTGGAGAATTAATTTCACTACATCCTACCCTCCATCTGTTAGGGGGCATCGTTACATCATCATGGTCGTCGACGACCTTACAAAGAAGGCAAAGGACATTCCTACTTTTTCAAATGATGGTAACTATAGCCTTATTTATATTCAACTAGGTTATCACTAGGTTCAAAGTTTCAAGAGAGATTGTCACTGACCATGGAAATGTTATAGTAATACTTCCCTCACCCGATGCAATCTTGTATAGAAGGACTTTTTCCATTTCCCCATGTAGACTTTTAATCCCTTTTTTCAAATCCTAGAGCTAAAAATACATTTTTCCACATATATGCACCTTGCCTACTATACAGCATGAGTATATGTAGGTTGCACCACTACAGCCCACGTACATCGGTAAATGTGCCCAAAAATGAAAAATAGTGTCGGGTTTCCATCTCAGGACATGCGATCAATGATCCTTGGCCTTCCATATACTGGAAACATTCTGACTCAGCCCCTCAGTTCCACTTGAAGGCTATAAATGGGCCAATTCTGAGCTATGTAAAAGAGGAGAAAGAATTCAACTTTGAGAGCAAAGTTACTATGGAGGAATTATTCACTTCACATTGAGTCTGCATCCCTTTATCCTTTAAGTCTGAACACAATCTTCATCCCCCAAAATCTTCCATTATTGAGTGAGAACTCCATTGTCTCTCTTACATGAGCTTGCCTTTGGTGGAAAATTGAAGTGGTGGAGGCCTAGCTGGAAGGAACTTAGTTTGTCGGTTCCAAACCGTGTCGACACGGAAGTCTATAACTTATTCACTTCTATTGATTATATCATAATAGAAATACTCTTTTCTCATCCAATTGATCTCTTGCAAATATTTGAGTTATTATTCCATGGGTGTATTTGTTATGAATGTTAATGGATTGTGCATTTGAATGTGATAACATCATATATTATCATCATATGCTTTCTTTGCTTGGTTGTTGAGGATTAGTTGCAGGTATATTTCTTTGGGTCAAGTGCTAAATGGTGGACTTCATCAAACCTTTGGACAAGGTAGGTATTTTATCTTGTCTTGCTAGCATATTTGTTTATATAGCATACTTGAGAATACAGTTGATTTCTGTAGTCATTTACATCTCTTGTGGTTTTCCCCTAGCCATAGATATATTTTCTTTGTAATAGAATTGGAAACCATATTGGGAATAGAATCTTCTTTTTTGGGGGTTTCGAGTGTTTTTCTCCTTAGATTGCTCTCATTCATATTGTGTTTCTTGTCATATGATTGCTTGACAGCCTCTGTTCACTCTGGGTCGAAGTCTTTCAACCTTCTCCTTAGCCTAACTGTGTTTTTGACACATATACATGGGTTTTTTCTTGACAGCCACATAAATACCTGTGTTGTCCTTATGCAAGCTGCGTACATACACTCTTTCCCCTTGAACAATCACGTACATCAACCTCTTTTTCTTGTTTTCTGGATTTGGTGGTTGTTGGGTAGGATTTGATGATTGTTGAGTCTTCTTGGTCTCTCTAGTGATTGTTAAGTGTCTGTGGGATGATAGGAAACTTGTCTTTGGTTGAATTTTTGGGCAATGCCTTTCTCATCATCTTTTCATTTTGATTTTCCTTGTACATTGGGCTAGGTTTTTTTCTCCTTGGTATCCTACTTGAGTTGTCTCTTTCTTACACAGTAGAGTCTTTATATATCAAGTTGTTGTTCAGTCCATGCATTTTCATTTTTCTTATATTAAAAATACAAAAATATTAGGCATTTTACGTTGATTGGCATTTTTATCTTTTGAGTCTTCATCATTTATCTTAGTGCATGTAAAGAAAGATTGCATTTTTATTCAAAATTGTCGAATTGAATTGAAAGTTGCATTTTTAGGAAGCATATCATTCATTGAAAATTGAAGTTAGGAATTTTCATTTCATTCATATTTACTTTACTTGTTGAGTCATAACATCACCAGTTTCACAACCACACCTTTTGAGTAAGCACGACCATTAAAATTAACACTATAATTTAAAATTGATTAGTAACGATTTTATTTTCTAGGATGCACAAAATAGCTTAGGATTTAGTGACTTGGAATAGGATTTTGTGAGTAAACTTTTCCAAGGCTATTAAATAAACATATGTGTCTAACTAAGGGAGTGGAGAAATCCATTGTATAATCGGTAATATCAAGAGGCTATGCTTACACCAGAGTTAATCACGAGGTCACGCGAGGTTGGTTGAAGGGATATCCCCCCGATACCTTCTTAGCGTCAGAGATATTTATGGGGATCTATTAGTATCTGGGGATCTTGCTAGTTCCCTTACCTTCGTGAGAGGCAGTGATTTGAAGGTTTCGGGATTTTCTACCCTACCCATATGGTGGACCTGATTTACGACTTCTCACCTGTGCATCAGTTATACATTGGTTTCTTAGTTGTTTGACTTAAGTGCCACATAGGTTACTTCCAGGGGTTATTTTGTAGGTACCCTAGGTGAGATAAGGGTCGGACAACACACAACCTTTATGGAGGATTACCTCTCCGGGGGGAATCTGACCGACTGGTTTTTAAGCCCACGAGGGCCCTTATAATTGATTTTGTTACCTCCAATCTTTAGCAGGGAGTCTCAGTCCCCTCTTGATTGAGGCATACCTACTTTAGGGAGGGAGGCCCCTTTCAACCACTTTACCTTGTTTGTTTGCATATTGGTCATTTGATTATTTTTGGTGTGTTCTTTGATCACTAGTTGACCTTAGGATTTTATATTGAGTTTTCATTGTCATGGATAGTTGAGTTCCCATAGCTCACTCATTTACCGATACCCNGATTTTCACTCATTTCATGGGGACGAATCCGTCTGCTTTTCATAACGGTATGCATAATTATAACACTCAGTTCATGCCTTGGGTCTCTAATCATTTTCATGTTGATATGGCTAATGTGCCTTCACCCTTTCCATCCTCTCCCTAGCCTACTTATATAAATCCTAGCATTGGATCCAGGGGAACCATGGCCCCACTGTCTACATATTCATTTGATAGTAGCCATGCCCCTCAACCAACTCTCATTGTGGGAAGTTGGAACCTCCCCTATTACGGATCCATTCCTAGCTATGTTTTTTCAGGAGACAATACTCAAATGGGTGGTTATTCTAATTATTACACCCCATCTGTGTATCCTTCATCTGCCATGGTAGTTCCTACGAACACTTTTCCCATGAAGGGTCCACATATATCCCCGAGTATTTCATACAAGGGAGATCAATTTTATGGTTCGGTCTACCCTCTTCCCGGAACCCCTTCACATGGGGGAAACATATATCCTCACTTGAAAAATCCTTATAATACTTTTGTCTCTTCACAAACATCTTCTTCAGTGATTATGCCCATACAAACCTCTTTGGATCAATTAGGTGGAGAATACTACCTTTCCGGATAGGGACATGATGTAAAACATGACCCTTCCTGGCCTGCAATGTTTCAAAACCAATATTTCCCTGGACCTTGGTATCAAATGCCACAACCCACCACAACTAGTTATATCACTAACAATCATACTGGAGCTCCATCACCAACCTCTGTCATTCATGTTGGAGATTGGTTGATGACCTCTACAAGTCATGTTGAAGACCTGCAACCAACCACTTGTTGATGGGTGTAAGTGACACACCGTCAACTGGAAGGTCAAATACGGACCAGGGTTTTCTAAATAACCAAAGCCGTTTGGAATGAAATGATCTGATGGTTTTAATGGCTCCATTGGCCAACTAAAGTCCTACAAATAAAATAAATGAAAGTAATCTATGAAGCTATAATACTAAAGATATAAATTTAATG
Organism: Picea mariana; assembly: GCA_032191745.1. Classification (NCBI taxonomy): domain Eukaryota; kingdom Viridiplantae; phylum Streptophyta; class Pinopsida; order Pinales; family Pinaceae; genus Picea; species Picea mariana. The sequence goes on from JASDQU010309509.1 coordinate 83,650, forward strand.
ATTTATAAATGTCAAAATAGAAGTATGTATATGTGCATATGGTTATGAACAATGTATATACAATCTTGCAAGATTTACTAGATATCTTGCAAAATAAATGTTTTTGAAAGTGTTTATGAAATAGATAAAGAAAGCACATACATTTTATGTTTTCTGTTTAATATTTAAAATCTAAAGAACTAAAGAATACTAATCAAACAAAATTGAAATAAGAACAGATAAACAGACAAAACTAATTCAAATTGTTCCTATTTCATTGATAAATAATATAAAAATGCAAGTAAACTCACCTATAATTAATCAATTAAAATGAGTTTATGTCTCTGCGAAATTCAAGCTCCTAGATGTCCTTCCTATGAGGAAGACCTGTAATAGAATGGTGCTAATGCTCCCAGAACAAACTCAAAGGTGTTTTGGAACAAGAATATAACAGTAAAATGATAAATATACAGATCTAGTGATCTTATAATGATGAACACTTATAATAAAAGAAACTTAATACAAATCATTCATGTAATACATCATCCAATATCTAGCATAAATCCACGATATTTAAATGAAATATTGATCACAGATGTAATATAGGACATTAAATTATAGACATAATTAAAGTACTAAAATAATATGAAATAGCATACGATGATCAGACTAAAGTTGTATAAACGTAATAACATTTCAAAAGATAAAGGAAAAACATAATGGGTAAGTGCCACACTGGTCTAAATCCAAGGAGTGAAAAACTTCTCCATATCAGTCTCAAAAGTCATATGTCCATAATGTGTCCAAACCAAAGATGTTCTCACTATTAAGAGTGACCAGTATTTAAACTAGTTCAGTAGTCAAATGCTCTTATCTTACAAGATAGAGTTGAATCCACAAAAATAAGATAATATTACAAAAAAGTGAAACTAGAAACCACTCATGCATGAGTTGGTTTGTCAAAAATAAACCAAAGATTTATAAACATAAAAATTCAAAAACTACTGAATAATTGAGCCTATGATTCAAGGTGTTTTCTCCATGCAATCAATATCATAATCATCTGTTTCCTATATATAGCTAAACCGATTTTATATTCAAATAGCAATACTAATTATTATTCAAAAGAGACTGGCTACATAATCATAGATTATGTAGCTAGTCTTATTATTAGTAAAAGAAATCAAATTGAATCTCCCTATTTCAATTTTTCACAACAGAATGGAATAAAATCAAAACAAAATCATTTTACCATTAGAAATTAGCCAAAGAAGTATCTAATAGTTCGGAATTTATGATAGCCTTTAAACTGGTTGTATTTTTAATGATTATATTCCCAGCCCTCTTGAATCTTTTATTTTGCCTCTCTATGTGTGCCTTCAAGTCTAGGTTCTCTTGTTCCAATAGAGCATTCTAAGAATCCAAGTATTTAATTTGAGCCTGTAAGAGCGGAATATCTCTATAATAACACTCTATTCAGTCTAAGAAACTATCGCAATGCATAGGGGGAATGATAGATTGGCGTGGAATATAGTAAACAATGGGTACTTCATTTTTCCCCGTGGCTTTCTCTAGGTTGTTACTAATACCTGCAAATCCTTCTCTACCTCTGAGACATGGGGGTAACTTAGACATGAAGTCATATTGTTCAACCTAGGTAACAGATTCTTTCCCAAGACACTGATTTTCTGGGTCTTCACGAGCCAATAAATCATTTATCTCTATGATGGGTGTTATATATGCACTAAAAACACACTAAAAAAACCTCAATTAAATTGTCAACCCTGGGTAAGTAAACTTAGAGTTGTATCAAAATATATGCCAAAGGTAGAAGGCTGGTAGGAGTATAGTCCAACTAAGGAAGGAAGCTATCTAAGGATAATATACTCAAGCAAACCTATCTAATGAGAAAACCCTACTAAGCAACTTGAAGCTAGGTAACCTAAGTACTTTTGGGCCAAGGATTGATGGATAGTTCCTAAGAAAGAAAATGAAAACTCTATGTAAAGAAAACAATAAGCAAAAGCAAACTACCACGCATAATAAGCAAATGACAAAAGCAAACTTCTTTGACTTGCCAACCTACATTCAATGAGAAACTACCCTATGAAAGAAAATAAATAAGCAAGTAAGCAAAAGCACCTATCTAACCTATTAAAGAAAATAGACAAGTAAACAAAGACACCTAACTAACCTACTAAAGCAAAAGACAAGTAAGAAAAGGCACCTAACTAATCTATGAAATAAAAAGACAAGTAAGCAAAGGAAACTAACTACTGCAAGCAAAACTTCTCATTGAACAACTATCCAGCCTAAGAGGCAAGTGGACTACATGCCTAATGCAAAACTATTTCTAATGCGTGAAAAGAAATCTAAATGCTCAATGCAATGCATGAAAGGAAATCTATTCTATTGAAAGCAAGAAGAACTAACAACTAATTCTTATTCTATGTTAATCAAAATACTATCTAATCTATCAAAGAAAAGTCTATCTATCCTACAACAACAATAAGACTATCTTCTAAACTATGAAAGCAAGGAACTATCTCTTCTATGAAAACAAGAAACTGTTTTCTAATCTATGAAATTCAAATGCATTCTATACTAATATAAGAAAACTTATACTATACTAAATTCAGTCGTTAACTACAACTTGAAATTGCAATCTAAATCTAAGCAAGAAACTACATAACATAAACTAAACTAGCTCTATCTTAACAATTCAAAATGTAATAAGGAAAATGCTTAAAACATAAATTAAAGCATGAAAAAGTAAACCAATGAATAAATTAATCAACAACTAATTAAGAAAAATCTAATTAACAATTGAAGAGGAAATAAAAACTGAAACTAACCCTATCCATCCACCAAAGCCTTGGTTAAAGAAAACATAGACTAAAAATCTGTTCTACTCTGTTTTAATTCTTATTTTAAATCAAATTTCAGAAGCATGAATAAAATGTAATCTAATATCTACTTGCACACGGGGTTAGTAGATGAATTTGCAACTTCGTCTCTATCTATCAAATCAATAAATATTAACACACACCTTTATACTAACCTGCAAAAGAACTAAATCATTATGCTACAACAACAAATTATATAACATAAGAAAGATAGCAATACATGTAAAGGAAATGAAAAAGAGAGATGTCTAAGCTATGAAATGTACAAAAAACACATGGAAGAGTTACCAGACTACTGGTGGCCCCCCCAGCAAGTCGTGGTCACTCCCTAAAAGCACACCACGAGCTCAGCAAAAGGAATCCACCATTAAAACGCAAAAACACAATTCTTGCATAATTCTAGCAATGTAAAATATCAAAATAGAGTAAAAATGTATTTCTAGCTATAACACTGATGTTTATGATGCTTAGCTTATGTCTTACCACCTCGGTGGTATTTATAATGTTTTCAGGCTAAGTGGTTGACCACAAGAGGTTCGAACCACTTCTAAAATTGGAAAATTTCATTAATGGTGCCCTAACTACCGAAAGAGAGCTACCCAATAATCACCCACCATAACAACCCAAAATGGAGTTGTCCAGAGTTCATTCGTTGGAGGGGATAAGCACGAACAAAACCCATGTTTTCTATTTTCCCATCACTGGCCGCCAATACCATAACTGTCAAGTCACCCTACATTTTTGTGCAGGAAGAGGTGCTGGACAGAGTGCCGGAACGAGTGTCAGATGCCGAATTGAGAGCCAAAAACTGCTCTTAATCCGTTCACAATTTCAGGAAACGGCCCAAGTGGGAACTAATTGGGCATACTGAGCACAAAACCTATGTGCCGGATTTTTCAGATTCCACTTCATCCTCCCAAAACTTAATGTTTAAGTTTGCTACCTGTAATAGTGTTGGATGAAGTACTGGAACGAGTGTTAGAAGCATAAACGTAGTGCATTTTCTTCCTGTAACATCAAAAAACGTGAATTATCTCTTGGAAATCATAAAACGTGATGAATTATATCCAATACAATCATTAAACATGGATTATACGTACCTTGTTCTAATCATACCATTTTATCATGAAATTCTTCAAAAAGTTCTTTCAAAAGATGAAAAACACATATATACATTCGGCAAAAGTGTATAATAATTGTCATAGAATTGATCATATCTCGGGCCCAACACTCTCGATCTGAACACTGATCATCAATCTCGAACGTAGCGAACGAGCTCAGATGATCACTCTTTAGATTTCTTAAGTTCCTAGAAATCAATTGACCAACATTCTTATTCCTGAAATTAAAGTCTGAGCTCTGTTGTTTCTTTACCTTACGAAATTTCTTCACAACAAGTTTATCATTATTGTTCAAATTATATTCTCTCATAGTCATAGGGTTATCTTTCCATTTTAATTYGCCAATTACCTGTTCCAAAGATTTCATGGGTGAAAACATACATGGCAATATCTTATCCACAGGGGTTTCCATCAACAATAGAAGTTGTTTCATTTTATTCGGAGCCATCAAGTAAATTGAAGACCTGGATTTCGGTCACTGGTCTGTCCAAATTAGGGTTTACAATTAGATGAGAKTTGACTATATCGTCGACCTGGGTGAAGCCATTTCAACCCAGAAAACTTTCCCAATTGTCACTAATACATGACAGGTGAGAAACCAACAGGATCTTAATGAGCCTGTGGTGAAATAGACTCGATAGAGAATTCATGCCCTATCGTTTATAGAGTTTAGACATTTTGTAAAGGCTCATTAACAGGTAAAACAACATGTTCAACTCAAACCCTATGAATAACATAAGCAACTGAATGTGGCACAGAAAAAACCAACACATACTGGCCTTCACATGTGATAAACTGTTTCAAAATTAAAAGGAGATTATGTCATCTAGGTTTGAGAAAAGCAATGGGAATACCTTTTGAATAGCAAGTGGATTTGTGGGAAACCATGAATAAACTCCATGGAACATCCTCCATTTTAGCATTCTTAAACCACTTTTCCCCTTTCAATGGGATTCTTGTCGCCCTGCTTATGAAATCTTTTTTTATTTCAAACTGTACATCCCCAACCTTGGCTCTAAAACCATCAAAATTTTGTGCAAAGGCATGTGCAACCAGGAATTTGTAGCCTTTGAACTTCATGAGCAACAAATCCCACCCATGAGCCTTCAAGTCGTCTATGGCATCATCATGGGACAGAAGAGATTGGAAACTGTTTGGCTTGATAAAAACTACAGGTGCCATTGCCACTACGAAAAGGATACAATAGCTACCATAGGGTGTAGGTTTCATCTTCTAGAAGACGAGGAGTAGAGAGAGGTCTGTTCGAAATGTAATGGCACGAAAATTGCAAATTTTGGGGACTATTATTGCTTTGAAATAAGAGTTAGGGAAAATAAAAACTAGAGGGCTCGTAAAACTACGAGCCATTACACACGATGAATGCCAAACCCTCCACAGTACAAAACCCCAATTCGCATAATGAATGATCTCATTAATGCTCAAGCCAGCAAAGTGAATTGAAAACGTAGGTACAACATGCATGTACCAACTGAAATGAATGTTGATATAATAGTTGAACTCATGAGAACTTTATGAAATGTTATACCAACGTTTTAGTGTGCTCGAACATTTCACAAATTAATTCAACGATCAACTATAGAACCAATGTAGTCCCAATATCCATAATAAATAAAGATTTTGATGGTGGATTAATCAATAAGTTCATAAGACTTGAGTTTTAACCATATATGGGTGCCTTTAAAACGATATTTCTAAGTTAAAAGATATGAAACCAAGCCCCGAGTTTTATATTTAAATTCATGCTTACACTCATGAATTTAAAACAAGACAAACGAAAATGCAAACAAAAACTCAATAAGGTAAGATTAACCCAATCATTGCTTCGAAACTCGAAAACATAAACATTTACAAATGAAAGGTGATGGCAGCTACAGAAAGATATAATCTCTTTGTGGGAAATTTGATTGTAATAAGAATCGAAAATTATTGGTGGCTGCCAACAATGGCAACATACTGGGCGAAGTAGTTACCTCTGCATCACCAGAAAATTTGTTTTAGGGTGAGTCAGATGAAATGATTTTTTAGAAAAAATTAACAACAGTTCAAGCATTCCAATCATAACTCAAAAATAACACAGTTTTAGCATCGGATGTATTTCTTTCTAAAAAATGTAATCCGGCATCTAACTTAGATTACGAGTGTAGCGATGTTTATGTAGTTGACTTCGATACTATTGATAGGGCCACTACTGCCAGCAAGCATCCATAGCCTCAGTAGGGATGTCATTTGACCCACTCTAGTACCTTTATCCTATCCAAGAGTCATTCATTTATGATACGAAACATCTTTTCACTTGATCAAATTGAAAGACATACCTGAGGATCTTCTCAAACCCGGCATCGCTTCGCTGCCAACAGGCATGTTCAGTACCCCAGTGAAGTTGCCTTGGTTTCATGCATGCACTTACCTGCTACCAACAGACCTGGTCAGTGTCTCGGCAGGTTTACATACACTTCCCATACATTACAGTGCTTTCAACCCTCTAGAATTTGTTTATAATTTTCATAACTTAATAATATTCAAGAGGGTGGGGTGATACTGAAAATCTCATAGTTTGGAATAAAAATTGTGATCATTTAAACATCATTCTCCTTTTTTCATGACCTTCATCACACTTTGGACACTTATATTTCTGTTAGGAAACCATCTCAAGGACAAGAAGGTACAGTTGAGTTGTTTTCCTTAAAACAGGGACAATGTTAGAAGTTTATTAATCACAATTGCATCTACTTGTGATTTTAAGGAGAAACCAGAAACATTGATTGGAACATAAACTTACTTATGTTGATCTGAGTTTTAGCATTTACTTCACAAGTGATTGGGGAGCTATCAACTGCTTCTAATGAATGAGAAATTATGATTCCCTTCCACAAATGTAACGGTGACTCAGACATAACCGTTTTTAGAAAACAAATCATAATTAAGAAAAATGAAAAGAACCAAAATAAAATAAAAACATCAAAATGTTTACAGAAGGGTGGAACAGAAATCATCAGGTGAAATACCTCTTGAGGGCCTCTCCATTCACTAGGAAAGTGTTTGTTTGTCCCTCCAAATTATGTAGATGGAAAGAGTTGGGATCCAATTTTTCAGAAATTACAAATGGTCCCAGCCACAAGTTTTGGAACTTGGTATGTTCCCCCTTACCCTCACGGGCTTTGTCCCACTTGAGAACCAAATCTCCATCATCAAAATTCCTATCTAAAGTTGAATTTGAATCAAACCAGATTTTTACAATTTGTTGGTGCTGATCCAGTTTCTGCTTTGCCTGTTTTCTCACTTCCTCTAGTTTTAATAAGGCATTTATTCGATTTTCTAGAGGAGTGCACTCTTCTTCTTGAACTTTCTGCGACATTTGCAGAGAAGGAAGTAAGACATGTGGGGGAAGAATAGATTCTCTTCCGTAGATGAGGAAGAAAGGGGAGTTACCAACAGAAGCTTTTGGTGTTACCCTATCAGCCCAGAGTGCATTATATAGTGCATTGTGCCAGTTCTTGTGATTTTCTAAAACTGTCCTTATAATAATATTGATTAAATTTTTGTTTGTTGATTCTGCTAGTGTTACACATTATTTTGGTCACTCTGGTGATGTCTCTACAGTGTTGTATTCAAGCTCCCACAAGGACTTTTTGCCTAAGAAAAGTGATTGTTGTCTTCTTCCAAAAAACACATTTTTAAGATGAGCTCACAGGTTGCTTATGGTACAGGGTGTGAAAATCCCTCATTCTCGCAGGCCACCCACACTTAGGGTGCGAACTGTTCTCAATCTTCTCTATAGATAGGGTGTGAACCTTTTTTTTTTACTTGAAAAGGAGAAGAGGTCACAAAGGTTATAGAAGGGGATCTTCTAGAAAATGAGTTGGCATTCGAATGGTTGGCATCCTACTGACCTCTTAGATTTAGTGGGATCATCCTCATCCATGTAACCATCTCTCCTTCTCCTATATATTGAAAGGTTTCTCATGGAAAAGGTGAAGCAAGATTGAATGAATAATTGGTGAAAGAATCGTGTGAAGAACCCTGCTTGGACAGGAGCTTGAAGACTCTATTTGGTCTATCAAGTGGTATTGGATCTTCTTCATGCAAGTGCAGAGCAAGTGTGTGTGTTGGAACCAAGGGTTACTGAAAGGAAGCTTGCGACATCAAGATGATCTGGTTGTATCTTCTACTTTCAATTAATATAATATAGCGGCATGTCCCTTTCCCATAAAATTACTCGTATTTTATTGCATAACTCCTTGATCATATGCATAGGTTGACATTGAATATACTTTTCTATCTTCACTTTGGTTGGTTTGTGTTGTTTTGGACTTGATTCCACAAGAGCATCGGAGCGAAGCAGGAACAACAGAGACCTAAGGAAGCGATACAAAGGTATGTCACTTATTCCTTCTCATTAGTAGATTCAATGATTACAATTTAGGGAAAGAGTCGTGTCGTGTCCTGTTTTGTTCTAGATCCAGGTGGATCTAGGGAGATCTGTTATTGTCCACACCTACCGATTTATCCGATAACAAAATTGGCGACTCCACTGGGGATACAACCCATTTTAGTGGTTTTTTCTTGGCCATTTTCTCTTAACCTACCAATTTTCATTCCCAATCAATCTCTAAGTCTTAATGAAACCCTTACAGACTCCATGGATCCAGAAGTTCCCTCATAAGTTTTGTCTGCTTGATTACAAACCTTCTTGCACTGCAAGCTTCTGTAGCCTACCAGAATCATTAAAGTTCGCACCCCGATGTTCAATTCAGTGCGAACTTCTCGCAGTCTGCCTGTGTCTAGCCTGCGAGAATCCTTGATTCTCACACTGTGCCCCACTCCCAACCTACGAACTCACTTGTGAAAATTTTGGAATAGGTCTTTTTTGTCCTCAGATGCCCAGATTTGTTTGTGTGTCTAAGAAGAACTTCTCTAGCCAGTGATTGAATGTTTCTTGACTTCAAATCTCATGAATGATTAGTTTTTGGAAATCGAAAGCTTGTCTTGATCATTTTTCTCAATTTTTACCTCTTGACCTTTTCTTAACAAGGGTATAATCTCTGGTTTTGAAATCCAAGTGTTTGTTTGGTTGGGGGCCTTTGATTGGTTTAAAAGTTGAGATCAATTGTCCTTTTCAATTTCTTATTACTTGGAAAAGTGTTACCCATGTGCATTTGAAGAGACTAGTCTTGTTAGTTTGTTATTTTATCTTCATTGAAAGATTGGTTTGGGTGTTCGTTGTGTATTTCTTTTTCGTTGGTTGCTTTTTTTTTTTTAGTTCCATCCCTGTTGTTTGGTTTCTCATGAAAAATTAAAGACATTTTCTTTTTTAAAGCACCCTTGTATTCAAAAAAACTAGCATTCAAGTACTGAAAGACAACGAATAGAGAATTTGCATTTTTCACGATTGTTTAACATTGAATTTCAGAGAAGATCATACATCGTAGTTCACATTGTTTCAGAAAACTCCTCTTTCCCTCCTGTAAATAGGATTCATCGAACAAAAAAACTGTATCATTCATTCCTATTTATGCATTGTTGGGTCAGAATCTCATACAACATCGATTTCATTTCCGTCTCCTTTTGAGTAACAACAGCCTTTAATAATATTGCGCAATTTTGAAATTTAACTAGTAACTTTTTCTAGGGCTCTTTTACACCAACACTAGCTAGGCTAGAGCTTTAGAATAGGTAGTGAGACACACTCTCAAAATCACAAAACACACAATATCATCTTGTGATAAGGAGTGTCAAATTCCATTTGCAGCGGTTTGTCCTGGGAAGCCCTTCTCACACAAGGGTCAAACCTGAGGTCGTGTCGAGATTGATAGAGTTACTCACCCTGCTTTGTTGATATCGGTGTGGAGATTGCACGTATTACGGGGGTCACTCTAAGGTATACCCACAATGATGAGTGGAATCCTCTCAAACTGATTTCGGGCTAGATACCCTGCCCTTGCATGTGGATCGGACTATCGACTGTGGATCGGCCTATCTTCTTAGGGTCTTACACAAGGTGACTATGAAGGGGTAAGTCTTCACGGTACCTAGAATCGACGTTGGCCAAAATCACTCAGGATCCTTGGAGTGTATACCCACAATTATGTGTGGGAGTTTGCACTAGGGTGTAAGTCTGTTAAGCAGGTCATCAATGTAACTTTTCCACCCTAGCCCAACTCCTTTCTTATCTCGTCGTCGCGATGTTGGATTTCATCACCAACTAGTGACTTCAGAATTGGAAGGTCTTGCTTGCTTGGTTTTGCTTCCTAGATTTTACTAGCACATGTTGTTTGTTTACCTAAGTTGGCCATAGAATTTTTTTCGTAAGTTTCTAAATCAATCACAATTGACCCTCAACGTCATTCATGTAGAATGCAAGGCTTACCCCCAGAAGATCTGGAAGGTTCTCAACCCTTTCCTACCAACTCACCGGAGGGCTCTCCTCAACAGAGTGAAGTCCAAGATGTTGCCACTCCACAAGTGGAAAGAACTAACTCTCTAGAATGGTTATGAATTACCAATTCTCAAGAGGACCTTTGACTTCCTCCTGACTCTGGGAGATGTATTGTGCAAGTGAATTCTTCTGGAGATTTAGTTGTTCAGTCTT
>JASDQU010309510.1:17749-28005 GCA_032191745.1 Picea mariana
GTACTCAGTCCCAACTATATATCCCAAAGAGAAAGCAATGGATTTTCATGCACAAATAACAATGCACCCACTCCCAACTTGTAAGCCCAACATTTGCACTTGATGGTGCTTTATATGAATTTATATGAATTTAGAAAAGTTTCCTCCATAGTACCTACAAGATTTCAATAAGTTGTAAGGCTCCTCACTCTCAATAAGAAAATAATTAAAATAAAAGTTGATGACTAATATTCAAACAAGCATGTTTGCACTTGTCACAATAAAAGGCAATGTTTCCTCTACAACTTAAATTTATCACTTACGATTTGAATTCAGCTAATGGACTTTTTAACAATAGGGCTCAATCCACACCAAATTGTTTCAGCAAATGACGAATACGTGCATTGGATCAAACAAAATTGAATTAAATTGTTCAATAAATAAGGAATAAGAGACATGGATTGTGCAAAATCAAATATTTTAATGCACTCTGGATGATATAGATAGATTCAAAATGTTATTAAATTTACTCCAAAGTTTATTTCACTAAATTTGGCCCTATATAGAAGCATGGGCATGCTTTTCCATTAGGGCACTTTCTACTGATTTGGTATCTCAATTTACAAGGTAGATTTTGCCTCTTTTACACAACAACCACTTTTATGTTCACAAGCATAACACTTCATACATAGACAGGTGTAAAATAATCTAAGACACCCTCATAAACTTGAATCACTCAAATTGCAAGTGTGTTAAGACCTGGGCATGCATTTTCATCATGCCCTCGTTTCATGCATTTTAAAGCATTTTTCCCTTTATGCATTTTTTTGCATCTACAAAGTATTTTTTAACCTTTATGCACAGTAGAGGGTTTTTGTTTCAAAATGCGCATCTAAAGTATGAGTATATGTAAAATGATAAAATACAAAGTCCACAACTTTTATCACTCAATTTGGAGGGCATATGATTCCTAGGTGTGCATTTTATAGTAATCTAGTTTTACCATGCATTTTACAAAAGGTATTGAATTTGGGTTCGAGGTAGAAGTCCTTTTTCATTTGAAAATGCACTCTAGATGATATAGATAGATTCAAAATTTTATTTACTTCACCCCAAAACTTAGATCACTAAATTTGGAGCTATATAGAAGCATGGGCATGCATTTCCATTAGGGCACTTCCTACTAATTTGGTCTCTCGATTTACAACGTAGATTTTGCCTCTTTTACACAACAACCACTTTTATGTTCGCAAAAACAACACTAAATATGTAGACATGTGTAATATAATCTAAGACACCCTCATAAAACTTGAATCACTCAAATTACATGTGTGTTAAGACATGAGCATGCGTGTTCCATCATGCCCCGGTTTCATGCATTTTTTAGCATTTTTCCCTTTATGTTTTTTTTTTTTTTTTTGCATTTAGAGCAGAGTTATGTCTTTAGACAAATTATGCACATATGAATGGTATTTGTAGGAATATGAATGAAAATGGATGTTAATCCATTATCTAAGATGGATGTTGACACCATAACTTCAACCAACCTCTATTTAATGATTCTTATTTTTTATCTTTAACATTCATTTTGATATATCATGCTTCTCATATTATAAGGTAACATTTTAATATGTAATTCTTCTTATATTGTGCCAAGGTGATCGTGGGAAGGCACCAGTCTCGAAGCAGGTAAAGGACTAACAATATCCATATTCATTTAAAGTGAATTTTATTATTGTTTTTATAATTGAATTATCTTGTTTTTTTGTTGATATGTGTAGTTTTCGACACCTTATGTACTTGAAAATACTGGCAACGATGACAACATTTTTGAATTGGACCTGGTTGAGACAATTAAAAAGGTTGTGAGAAAAAAAAACATTGCACTTACTGAATTGTTTACGCGTGAACCAAGGGAGGAGACCACACAAAGATGCAGAGTTTTGATGGAGGAAATAAAACAATCTATGGTAAGCACCATATTTTAAAAAGGTTATTTATACATATGTTCATTTATGAATTTGTTTTTCTACTTTTATATGTTTTGAATAAAATATGTTTTCTTTTTATAAGAACTATTCAGAAAACTTCAACAGCTTGTTGTTGAGGATGGTGTTGGTAGCAATGATGCTCAAACACCACAACATCCTACCACGAGCCACGTACCTATGGGGCTCTTTGTCTCTTCACCTATGATTGGCAGCCCCGTGATTGAAACTACAGAACCTTCTAGGGGACATGACACACCCTCAATGAAGTGCACGCCAGACCAAGCAGTTGATGGTGGAGATGAGGCAATTGGTGATTCTATAAATTGCTTTCCTAGATCGTTATGTGTTACCAATAGGGGAACACTGTTAGTTACCTTTTTGGTGGACGAGAACATTGTTTTGATCAATATACAAAAAATCCTAGGTATTTATTAATGTCTTAATTATTTCTTTTTATCTAATTGAAACATACTTCTCTATGGTTATTTTAAATTAGTCATCATATTGTTCTGCAGGAAACAACACCTTTTTTAAGCATATGAATGACAAGGCCTTATATATTTTTGGGCCCACCATATGCACACAGTGGAATGCTCATAATCTCAGTTTAAAGAAGGAACTTATTGACCACTTGGTCGACTTGTCTGGTGATTCCTTCAACAAAATTGGAGTCACCTCATTGGTCGATACATATTTGAAATATGTGAGGGACAAATAGGGTTCATTTGCAAACAAACCCTAGGTATGAGTGTACTTCGATGATTCCTAATATTGAGTGGAAGAATCTATTGGAGGATGCAAAGGAGAAGACAATGAGAAAAGAAGGAAAGATGCCACATGGACCAGGAAGGTATATCATATTTTGAATTTAATATGTTGAATTTTTCGTTAGTTCTACGTAGAATTTGTGATATATAACCTATTAGAAACTTTTTCTAGGCTCCCAGACACATCAAAAGAAACCAAGGCAAGACTAGAAAAACATGGGCAACACAAACTTGGCCAAGGTGGTTACGTGAAACAAAAAACATGAATTCTAAGTACCAAATAATTAAACCATATCATTCCTATCATCATCCAAATTTTATGTAATTGCATCCAATAAGCCAAATTTCATATCTTGTGCAATGCAAGGGGCTCAATTAAAAACTAAGACCACATAAGAAGACCATCGGCTCGGTTTCAAGTGTGGATTTCAAGGTGTGGTTGAACACCGAAAAATCATGGGGAAAGCACAATTTCCCCCTTTGAATGACATCGTAAGAAAAATTAATGGACTTTTATTGTTGATTACTTATAAAATCTATTCATGATTGATTTCACCCATAAATGAATGTGTCTTTATGTTTTAAGCAAGAGAGCAACAACAATAATGAGGTCAGTAGTGGACAACAACCCCATGACAGTGGAGTGCATTCCAATGATGGTGGTGTGAAACTCGGCCATAATAGTGGAGTGCGGCCTAATGATGGTGGTGTGTAGCCCGACCATGATGGTGGAGTGCAACCCGATGATGGTGGTGTGCAACCCGACTATGACGATATTATGGCTATAAAATCAAAAGTATGGATTAATAAAATTATTAATATTTACTTACAGATGGTGTACTTATAATTTTTCTTGTTTCAATGGAAAAGCATGTAGATGAGAATGATTGGTGAGAGTAGGAACACATGGCATTCGAACCAATGGTTTTGACTACTCAACCTGGTAAAGAACATTGTAATGATATTTGCATCAATGAACTACTTTTGTGAATAATAACTAACCATATCAATTTAAACCTTTTTGTTATTGTAGTCGAGGTCCCTCAACAACCGCCTACACACTGTGTAGAGTACTCGACTAGACATACAATGCATCAGAGAATGCATATTGAATCAACACCAAGAGAGGGCTCAATAACTAAAGCAGATCTAGACATGGAAGAGCCAATCAACTGATTTCTGAAAACTAAAAAATAGAAAAAGAAGTGATTGTATATATTATGATTAGAAACATGTATAATGGAAACATATTTTGATGATAAAATATATTAATTTATAGTATTTGTTTCTCCCTTCTTATGGATGTATGTCATATGTTTTGTATGTACAAAACCACATAGCTGCACACGCATTATTTCTTTCAATTACCTTTAAATTTTGTTTTGCTACTTGCTATGCATGAATCATACTATGCCACTTTCAATTATTTTCCAGTAGATAGATTAGGTATGTGGAATTGAGAGTGATGTGAGGGGGGGAAGGGGCCAAATGATATTCTACCTTCACATGGTTGGCCCTGCTCAGTAGAGAATAAATTATTCTCAAAACCAAGAGAAACTCATTCAAGTATTCCACTTTAATATTTTGAGAGTCTTGAACATGTCGATATGTCTGTTTATTTATTTAATTATTATTTAGACATATAACCTTTTATTCTTAGATTATTTTTGCAGGTCTTAGAAAAAAATGGACTACAAAGATGTTTCTTTTAGACAAATTTCATGTTTTTTCTCATGGGAGCTTGATAACATTTCTCCCATAGGCCAGTGGGAAGATTTGTAGATGCTACAACTCTTACCACGGGCCTGTGGGCAGAGTTGTAGGTGATACAACTCTTCCCACAGGCCTATGGGCAGAGTTGTAGCATGGAAATTCTACCAACATACCTATGGGTAGATTTGTCATGCTATATGAAAATTTATGAGAATTCTTTCAATGATTTATGTCATGTATTTGTGTTTAGAAGAAACATCCATAAATGCTACTCAAAAGACCCCATTACGAAAACTTGTAAGTATCATTTTGGAAATATTACTCAAAGTATTGTGGGAAAACTTGTAAATATCATTTGGTTATTTGTAATAACTTTGTTGAAGGACATGGTTAGGGAAATGGTGTTGAGTTAGATTTTATTTGGATATGTGGGGTGTTCACTTTAGACTAAAAGGATCTCCAAATTTTATTACCTTGTATCTTTGTTTGTTGTTTCTATCTAATTTATTATGTCTTATTTACTAATAAAATCCACACTATCACAATGAGTTGCAATGAAATCTCAATACAGGCATAAGGGTGACCAACTAGTTGAGACTTGGAACAATTCTTTGAATATTCCATGGCATCTTAAAATAGTGTCGACTACCACAGTCTAACATAGAGAAACTTCAACCTGGTAGTTTTCGTTCCATCATAATTCCCTCCACTCTCTTTTTCATGTGTCTCCCAAAGGATGACTTATAATTTATGATCTAGAATGCATTAATTTAAAATACTATCTATGTAAAGATTATATAGGTTCCCATGGTGAACTTGTATTTTGCATACTAAATAACCAATTATATCCATTGTTTATGGTCATACATATTTGGTACAGAACCCAACTTGAGGAACTTTGTGATTTATGTGAAATAACCTTGAACTGCTTCCACCCAAAACAAATTTGGATGTGGAAATTTATCTAGGGTATCCATAGTTTCCACATCTCTACCCATAGGCCTATGGGCAGAGTTTCCACATCTATGCCCACCAGCCTATGGGTAGAGTTTCCACATATATTCCCCCAATCATGTGGGAAGTGTTGCATGTGGGCAAAGTTGTAGCATGGCAACTCTTCCCACAGGTCTATGGGTAGAGTTGCCACATCTCTTCCCACAAGCATGTGGGTAGAGTTGTAGCGTCTACAACTCTACCCATAGGGCTATGAGCAGAGTTTCCATGTAGATAACTTAGATAACTAAATTTGGAGCTATATAGAAGCATGGGCATGCATTTCCATTAGGTCACTTTCTACTATTTTTGTCTCTCCATTTACAAGGTAGACGTTTCCTCTTTTACAGAACCCAACTTGAGGAATTTTTTTATTTATGTGAAATAATCTTGAACTGCTTCCACCCAAAATAGATTTAGATGTGGGAATTCATACAGGGTATCCATAGTTGTCGCATCTCTTCCCATAGGCTTTTTGGTAGAGTTACCACATCTCTGCCAACAGACATGTGGGTAGAGTTGTAGCATCTAAAACTTTTCCCATTGATCTATGGGCCAGAGTTTCCACATATATGCCCACAGGCCTGTGGGCAGAGTTGTCATGTGGGTACATAGAGATGTAGCATGGAAACTCTACCCACATGCCTATGGGAAGAGTTGCCACATTTATGTCCACATGTCTATGGATAGATTTGTAGCATCTACAACTCTACCTACAGGTATGTGGGAAGAGTTTCCATGTAGAGAACTTAGATAATTAAATTTAGAGCTATATAGAAGCATGGGCATGCATTTCCATTAGGTCATTTTCTACTATTTTGGTCTCTCCATTTATAAGGTAGAATTTTCATCTTTTACGTAACAACCACTTTTATGTTTGAAAATGAGAATCTAAATATGTAGATAGGTGTAAAATTATATAAGACACCCTCAAAAACCTAAATCAATGAAATTGCAGGCATGTAAATACCTAGGAGTGCATTTTAGTGAATCCTAGTGTGCATTTATGCACAAATGAAAAAATTATAGTTTAAAAGAAAAGAAAAGAAAAAAGTATTTTACTTAATAAGGTACTCCATTTTAGTCTTTCTATAGTATCATATATATTGATATATATGTATATTTATTTAATTATTATTCAGTCATATAACCTTGTATTCTCTGATGATTTATGCAGGTCTTCACAATTGAAATGCAACTAACAATTATCTTATGCGTCATGTGTATGTACAATATCTTGCCTCATTGAGCTCATGGACGCAGATAGTTAGTACTCATTTTTCCATTTTAGTTAGTGTCTCTATAGAGTTGCCAAAGCTTCATGTATATTTCAACCCTTTACGAAATTTTGGGCACAAATAACCCTATTATTCATTCTGTAGGGTTTACAACAAAGCCAAAGTCATGTAACTTGTAACTTGTAAATTACCAAAACCATACATGGTCGTGCATTTCCATTAGGTCACTTTCCACTATTTTGGTCTCTCCATTTACAAAGTAGACTTTGTCTCTTTTAAACAACAACCACTTTTATATTTGCAAACGAAAATCTGAATATGTAGACAGATGTAAAATTATATAAGACACCCTCATAAACTTGAATCGATGAAATTGCAGGCGTGTAAATACCTGGGTGTGCATTTTAGTGAAGTATGGCGTGCATTTCTACACAAATGCATAAATTGTAGTTTAAAAGCAAAAGAAGTATTTTTCTCAATCAAGTATTCCATTTTAGTCTTTCTAGAGTCTTGTGCATGTTGATATGTTTGTTTATTTATTTAATTTTTATTCAGTCATATAACCTTGTATTCTCTTATGATTTCTGCAGGTCTTCGCAATGGAAATGAAACTAACAAATAGACTATGTGTGATGTGGTTGTACAAGATCCTGCCTCATCGAGCTCATGGACGTAGGTAGTTAGTACTCATTTTTTCCATTTTAGTTAGTGTCTCTACACAATTTCCAAAGATTCATGTATATTTCAACCCTTTTTGGGCACAAATCACCCTAGTATGCATTCTTTAGGGTTTACAAGAAAGCCATGGTCCTATAACTTGTAACTTGTAAATTACCAAAACCATACATGGGCGTGCACTTCCATTAGGTCACTTTCTATTGTTTTGGTCTCTCCATTTAAGGTAGATGTTGCCTCTTTTATACAACAACCACTTTTATGTTTGCAAATGAAAATATAAATATGTAGATAGGTGTGAAATTATCTTAGACACCCTCATAAATTTGAATCGCTGAAATTGAAAGCGTGTAAAGACCTGGGCATCCATTTTAGTGAAGCTTGGCATGAATTTCTGCACAAATATAGAAATTACAGTTTAAACGCAAAACAAGTATTTTTCTCAATCAGGTATTCCATTTTAGTCTTTCTAGAGTCTCGTACATGTTGATATGTTTGTTTATTTATTTAATTAGTATTCAGTCATGTCACCTTGTATTATATGATGACCTTGTAACCTTATTTGTAATGCCAATATAAGGTTACTTTGTATATCATGTTTTTAATATAAATGACTTATGTTGTTCCTTTAATGATTCATCTCTTATTTGACCAATGTGTGTTTTTTTTTATTTAAAGGATATTTACAAGAAATATTCATCTGAAAGATATGTTAGCAAGAGAGTTTATTTATAATTTCTTGGTTTCAATGTAATTAAGCCAATGCGGAATTTTAAATTTCCACTCATATATATTTTATACTATGCTCAAGTTTTGTAAGGAATTTTAAATTCTATTGAGAAAGAAGAATTTGTGATAAGAATAAACACTTGTTCTTTAAAGAAAAAGAGAAATCAAGTGTTACCCTTTATGCACATCGCATATGTTTATGTCTGAAAATTCCAATATAAGGTTATAGACATGTGTGAAATCACAAATGACACCTTCTGCAAGTTGAACCACTCAATTTGGCTCAAAAATAGCACTAGAGCGTGCATTTTACTCTGAGGCAGTTTTGCCTTCACATTTACATGATATCCCAAATCTAGTTGCATGAAAGCAACCTCTTATGTTCTTCAATTGCACTTTAAATTACATATGTAAATTTACAATGTATCTAACTCCATATTACAAACTTTAAATCATTTTTTCAACTACAGGGAAGCTTGGGCATGCATTTTAATAATGTCACTAATTAGTATAGGTTTGACCTTGCAAATTACAAGGTATTTTTGCACAATAGGCTCTTTTATGACTGAAAATTAAAAACTGACCTTGGTTTCCCTCATAACCCACCATCCTATGATTCATCGTAATGTTGTTAATCTTTGTGCATGGAAATCATCCTTTTTGGAGTGTAAATGCACTACTAATTGTACAAATAGGTTATAAATATTAGAATGATCAGTTGTTAAGGAATCAAGATGTTCTGGGAGAATTCTTGCAGATGCAAATGCTACATTTATAGCTTTTATCCAAAAAAAAATTAAGCGGAATATCACCAATTTAGCTAAATTTTATTTGTTTTGAAGAAATTTAGGCTACAAATTTTCATTATTTCATTCAAAAAAAAAAAACTTGTAGCATAATTTATTATTATATGTATGCAGATACTTATATTTTTCACTCAAATATAAACATTTTCCATGAACATATATTAGGTTTTCTTTTAAAAAATTCCAAATCAATGATTATGTATCCCAAAAATTTTGGAAATATTCACTACATATGGATGAATAGTTAATAGCAACTACTCTTGGGAAAACCATGAATTTTCAATTGAAGTCGTGTAAATTTATGTAGGAAAAGAAAATGTTTTTAATACATTACTTGTATCATTTGTTTTACTTCTTTCAACATCTAGGTGGTATACCATGTTGTATATTAGTGTATAGAATATTTTCACGCATGTATTTCTAAAGATGTTTTCCATTACCATTTATTCTTGTTGTAAGTTGTTAATTATTGTCAAAGATGCCCATGTGACACTAATGGAATGGTGTTGTTGCCAAATTTTAAAGTTAGTAGCAAGAATTCAATTGGTTATCACCTAAGATATATATATATATATATATATATATGCTTTGATCAACAAATAGTTTGATAAGTTATGACTTATGTGCTTTGAAAGAAGAAACATTGTTTTGGTCCCTAAGTTTGATTACCCTAATTGTTTTCAATCTACCTTCTATTTTTAATAGTGACTAAAGGTCTTGTTAGAGCCTTGTTGGATGCAAAATAAAGTAGGTCAAAAATGGCACTAGGGTGTGCATTTTATTGTGAGGCAGTTTTGCATTCACATTTACATGATATCCCAAATCTATTTGAATGAAAGCAACCTCTCATGTTCTTCAATTGCACTTGAAATGATATATGTAAATTTACAATGTATCTAACTCCATATTACAACCTTTAAAATAAGTTTTGATCCACATGGAAGTTTGGGCGTGCATTTTAATGTTGTCACTTAGTATAGGTTTGACCTTGCAAATTATAAATTATTTTTGCACAAAAGAGTCTTTTATGACTAAACATGAAAAAGTGACCTTGCTTTCCCTCATAACCCACCATCCTCTAATTCATCAAAATGTCATGAATATTTGTGCATTGAAAACATCATGTTTGGAGTGTAAATGCACTACTAATTGTACAAACATGTTATAAATATTGGAATGATCAATTTACAACTTAAACCCTAAATTATGGAGCCATATCCAACTTTGGGCATGCAGTTTAATATAGCCAACTTTAACAATTTTTTCCTTTGGTTTTACAATGAAATTCTTAGACTTTATGCACACCAACTAGGTTTATGTCTGAAAATGCAAATATAAGTTTATAGACAAGTTTAAAATCACAAA
>JASDQU010309510.1:52355-68344 GCA_032191745.1 Picea mariana
GTAAATGTGTCTCCGAAGAAGTATAATGATCTTGTTTGGAATTTTTTCCAGGGACATCCAGAAAACAGGAAGACTTTCCAGAACCGACTTTACCAAGATGAAACGGTCACCCAGGGACAGCCATTTGTTACACCAAAAGTTAATCCTTCTTTCAAAATGAGCCACCAGCCATCTCCAATCTTCCGAAGAGGAGGCACCCAATTTCAACTGGAATCCGAGATACCTGAAGCCTTCACTCAGGTGTACAAAGGTGAAGGGGACGGAGTTCTTGAGAATGAGAAGTTCAGCCTCCGAAAGACCCCAGTAGTGGAAGGAGGATTTTGAGAAGTTGATGGATAAACCTGAGGCGGAACAGAAAAGATGAAGCACCTCAAGGATTACCAACCACTTAGATAAATCTGCTTTCGACATGAGAAGAACATCATCAACAAACAAGAGATGTACCATTTTAATAAATTTTGAGACCTTTATACCGGAGATGTGGTGCTCGGTGAAATTTTTTGAGAGAAGAAGGCTGAGACCTTCCATTATCAAAATGAAGAGGTAGGGAGAGAGTGGGCATCCCTGGTGGAGCCCCCTCTCACTTTTGAAAAAACTGGAAGCCTCGCCATTAATCAAAACTGCGAAGTTTGAGCTAGTGACACAGGACATAATCCAATTGATGAACAAAACACCAAAACCCGCTGAGTGAAGAATTAATCTCAAAAACTCCCAATCGATGCAATCGAAAGCTTGTTTGAGATCAAGTTTCATAACCAGAGCCTTTAAGTTTTTCTTCTTGATGCTGTGGATGCATTAATGGGCAGCTCCAATCGCATCTTGAATTCTTCTGCCCCGCAAGAAGCCCAACTGCTCAGCTGAGAGACTCCTTTCGAGAAAAGGCTTGATCCGGTTTGAAATAACCTTGGAAATTAACTTGTAAATGAGGTTGCAGAGGGAGATCGGGCGGTAGTCACTGAAGGAGAGCGGGTTGCTTTCTTTCGGAATCAAGACAAGAAAGGTAGAATTAAGACTTCCTACAATCTTACCAGTGATACGGGAGTCTTCTGCCATCTGGAGAAGATCCAAGCCAACAAGGTCAAAGAAGAAACAGAAGAATTTTGTCGACCATCCATCCGGACCGGGACTTCTTTCCGAATTGAAGTGAGTCAGAATATTTTTTAACTCGGACAGTGAAACTGGTTTGTAGAGATCTACAGCAGAGACAAAACTGGGAAAGAGGCTGGCCGTAGACACTATCCCCCGGAGGTCAAGATTTGAGGATTTTTTGTAAAGGTGACTGAAGTACAAAATAGCCTCATCCTGGAGGACACTCTGTCCACTTAGAAATTCTTCTCCACTACCTTTAATTGACTAAATAAACTTCTTGTCTCGATTAAAACTGGCAACTTTATGAAAAAATCTAGAGTTTGTGTCACCACTTTTTAACCAAGTCGCACAACTGCGCAAACGCCAGTTGTTCTCCTCCGAAAGAAGAAAGGAGACTCTAGCTGATTCAAGCTGCTTCAGTGTGGCTGACTCCTCCAAAGTCAAAGCAGCCATAGACGAAGAGTGAATAAGCTGCGAAATTTCCGATTCCAGCTTAATTAAACTAGATTTTTGCATATCTTTTAAATCATGGAACCAAGCTCTCGATTTGGATTTGAGAACTTTTAGTTTCCAGACAAGGCGCCATTGAGGGTTAGCTTCAKTTTGGAAACAAGGATCCCTCCAGACCAAATGAACTAAATCGGAGTAGGCCTCGGACGAGAGCCAATGATGATTAAACTTGAAAGGAGGTGAAGGGTGAAACGCTGGAAGACGTAACTGAAGGAGGACAGGCGCGTGGTCAGACACAAAAGGGAACTCAACCCACGAAGATGGGAAGCCCGACGAAGACAAGATACTTTCAGCAACCAGGAATCGGTCCAATCTTCTGGCAATCGCAAGGGTGAAACGCTGAAACTTTCTTGATTAGACTCTTGTGACCATTTCTAAATTACCTCATGTTTTCAATAGATATGTATAATGTTTTTAATATTAAAATGAAGTTGATGTATTTTGTAATTTGTGATTTTTTAATTTGTGATGTATGCAGCCTCGCACTGATTTCCCAACCATCCATGCGGATGTCCATCCCAACCCACCTCAACCCACGACCCCCACACCTAACATTCATGCCCCCAACCTCGCCATTGCTTCCAGCGTCCACACCACCCCACCTCCCCATCCTGGTTTCATCAAGGTGCAGCGTGAGATTAACAAGGAGCTTCGCAAGGACAACGAGGAGCAAAAATTCCGATAGGACCTAGTGGAAAAGAAGCTAGATTGGTTGATGGATTCGGGAGTGGAAGACCCCAGAAACGTCGCAGCGATGAGGAGCTTCTCCAGACCATTATGACTCCAAAATGGTCAGAGTCCTCCAGGCATGCATTTCCCTACAATAATCTCCCCAAGTAGCTTTCATGGCAAATTATATTTTGGTCTTGTTAGTTTTGGCTTGTTCTGGCAATCTACAACACCATTTTTCTTGACGCAATCACCCACTGGTTGTTGTTTA
Organism: Picea mariana; assembly: GCA_032191745.1. Classification (NCBI taxonomy): domain Eukaryota; kingdom Viridiplantae; phylum Streptophyta; class Pinopsida; order Pinales; family Pinaceae; genus Picea; species Picea mariana. Next base: position 54,895 of record JASDQU010309510.1, read on the forward strand.
AATCAAACTATGTAATTATGTCATGTTTTAGTTGTCACAATGAAATATTATGGAACTTCAACATTTGGTAGTAGGGTTGGTTTCCTCTATTAATAACCTTAGCACAAATGTCAATGACATTTTTTTTACTTTATGTTCATAAAAAGTAATACAATAACTAGCTTACAAACAAAAAAATATATATATTATTTCATCAAATTTATTTTAAATTTAAATTTAAACTTAATTACATTAACAATCCATTTATGTTGATAAGATGATTTATAAAATGAAAATATATCTTAAAAAAAATTATTATTGTAGAAGAAATAACAACACTTTAATTTACCAAATTGATTTTTTTTTTTTATATATTTTNAAATTTAAATTTAAACTTAATTACATTAACAATCCATTTATGTTGATAAGATGATTTATAAAATGAAAATATATCTTAAAAAAAATTATTATTGTAGAAGAAATAACAACACTTTAATTTACCAAATTGATTTTTTTTTTTTAATATTTTTAAAAAATAAAATTGTTTTTTATAAAAAAAAAATATAAAATAAAAGGTAGTTTTAAAACTATGACCCTAAGTAACATGTTAGATTTGATTTGACATAAGATTAAAATAGTTTTTTATCTATAAAATAAAATAGAAAGTAGTTTTTAAATTATGATCCTAAGTAACATGTTAGATTTGACCTAAGAGACCCTTTGTTATAAATTTTATTTTATTTTTACATAATTATCCAATACAATGAAAGTTATGTATCTATTAAAGTTTAAACATAGATTATTTGTATAATAACATTCTATTTCAACTACTTTGTCATAATTTTAATTTTATTAATGAAAGAAATAATTTTGAGTAAATAAAAATAATCTATATTTAAAAAAGGAAGGAAGAAAAGAAAATTTTATAGTCATAAAAAATATTCTAATGTACTACAAAATATCATATCACATTGATATTGTGTGCATGGACACATACACACAGATTATATAGAAGAGATGATAAAGTCAAGCAAATAAGTATAGTCACTTTATAATCAATTAATTGTTATAATAGTATGCTCATTAACATATTATTATAATATCATGATATTTCGGATTGAGCTCTGACAAACTCTGACGGAGGATTTCAAGGACTGGTTCTAGGGTTACAGCCTCAGCAGCGAGAAGAATGGTGACTAGAGGGGGAGGGAGCAGGACTCCCTCCTACAGGAAGGTGGTGGTGGACAGAGGGAAAAGTCCACGCGGAGTAGGGTTTAAGGAACCTCTGACAGGGACCTTGGGATCAAGGCCAGAGCACCATAAAGAGGACAACCAGGGAAAAAAAGAACAAGTGGGGGAGGAGACCAGGGAGGCCCGGAGTAGTACGCCAGAAACGATAAACCCTAGCAGGGGAGGAAGGAACAACCCATGCAAACCAAAAACAACGTGAATCCCAAAGGTTATTCTAGAAGATCCCCAGACCCAACTCTTTAGGGATCAGATGAAGACACACGCCCTGATATGCAAGTTTATGGGCGTGTGGCCTACAGAAAAGACCTTGTGCAGCTGGATAAAATACCAATGGAAGCCAAGTGGAKAAGTAGACCTTCAACTGGGATTGAAAAGCTTTTTTATAGTAGTCTTCATGAACTTAGAAAACAAAGATAAAATCTTTGAGGGGGGGGGGGCGTATTTCCATGCCTCGGCAAGGTTGTACATGAGACCTTGGAAGGAAAACTTCTCCCTAGAAAAGGAGAGCTTTAAAAGCGTCCCAGTCTCACTTAGGCTTTACTCCCTCCCGCTAGATTATTGGCTATCATTCACCTTCGAAGCCATAGGGAACAAGCTGGGAAAATATTTCAAACGTCTGATGCAACATTAAAAGGGAAGCATACATCCTATGCGAGAATCTGTATAGATATGGATGTCTCGGGGGCACTCTCAGAGGCAATCATTCTGGAGTTCAGGGATGAGTAATGGATCCAAAGCATAGACTATGAGTAGATCTCGTTTCGATGTAGAAGGTGTCATGAACATGGGCACTTACTAAGAGAATGCTCGTTAAACAAAAAATTGGAATAGGAAAACTCAAAACAACAACAGGATGAGGACAGGTTTGTTAGGCCAAACTACAAAGGCAGAGGAAATAAGAGACAAGGCAAGCCCCCCATAATGAGCAACCCAGAAGCAAGGAATAGAGTTGAGGGACGGGGAAATTCAATACAGGGGGAAGAGGAGGAACAGAAAAGTAAAAAGGAAAGGGAGACAAATGAACATGAAGCAAATAAGACCACAGAGAGTCAAAACTCTCAAGGAAATCATAGGCACAACAAGAGCATAATCGAAGAAGGTGTCGGAGACACATACCCCCATGCAGCAGGTCAACGATGATTTGGAAATGACACCAAGTGAGGTTGGAACAAAAGACCTAGACCTAAGAGATATCGTGGAAAGAGAAGGAATAGACCTCCTGAATATACTGAAACAATGGAAAAAGCAAGGAGTCGACAATATACCAACGGAGCAATTGGATCGCATCCAATACTTATTCCTTCTGAGGGAGGAAGCAAAAACTAGAGGAATCAAGCACCTGCATGGAAAAATAGGAAACTTGGGTATCAAAATAGGAGAAGGTTAGCCACAACACTCACCAAAGCATGAAAGACGGAAGAAAGGGAGGAAATCAAGCAGCGTAGCCCTATAGGAATTAGGAGCGCTCCTGATAAATTCAGGTAAGATCAAAAAGCTCTTTCCCAATGCCCCCCCACATGTTTAAATGAAGGTTATTACTTGGAACATAAGGGGCCTGAACAGCCCTAGAAAACAACGAATCCTTAAAAATAGACTGAAGATGGAACACTTAGATATATGCTTCGTTCAAGAGACAAAATGTAATATAGACAAAATGGAAATAATAAGTAAGAAGTATTGGAATAAGTACAAATTTATGACTATAGAGAGTCAAAACATGGCGGGAGGCATACTCACACTGTGGAACCCACAATCAGTGAATCTACTCTCTGTTGAAGCCACTAGGCACACATTATCTGTAAAAATGCAAGTGATAGGGAACACAGAGGAGGTCTTATGTACAAATGTATATGGACCCCAGATATTGGAGGATAAAAGAAGAATTCTCCTAGACCTAGAAAATCTACAGGAGTGGAACAATAACATCCATTGGATTCTCGCTGGGGACTTCAACATTATAACCACTCTAGCTGAGAAAAAAGGGGGCAATCAAAGATTGGACAGAGATGCGGAAGAATTCACAGCCTTCATTGAAAAAACGGAGCTAGTGGACATCAAGACTAGTAATGGGCAATTTACCTAGAACAACAAAAGGCATTCACACCACCAATTGGCCACGAGGCTAGACAGATTCCTAGTCTCGGAATCCATCATTCTACAGGGTTTAGCACTGGAAGGCAGCATCCTCCCCTGGGGAGGATCAGACCACTGGCCAGTGCGATTGGAGGCAAATTTTCAGACAACACCAAAGAACAAGCCTTTCAGATTCGAGAAATTCAGGATCAACCACCCAACCTTCAAGGAGGACATCAAAGCTTGGTGGCAAGAGGATATCCCTGAACAAGGGACAAAGATGTTTAGACTTTAGAAAAAACTCAAGAAGTGGAACAGAGAATTTTTTGGAAACATAGACCAAGAAAAAAAACCGATGAGGTAAGAATGGAAGAGCTACAAGAGAAATGTATCCAGGAAGGCTACACCTAGGAGAGGAAAAAAGAGGAGAACCAATTACTCCAGGATTGGAAAGCAAGATGTAAGCAAGAAGAGACCCTGTGGAGACAAAAATCCATAATTCGGTGGCTTAAGGAAGGGAAGAGAAATACCAAGTTCTTCCATAGATCCACTATAGCGAGAAGATCTCATAAGAGAAGTTTGAAGATCTGAGATCATGATGGGATAGAGAGAGAGTCCCACCAGGACATTGAAAACACTCTGGTCAAACACTTCCAGGGGATAGCCAAAGAACCCAACTGGGACAGGACCAAAGCAATCCAGAGGATATTAAGGCACATCCCTAAGCTGGTAATAGAGGAACACAATGTCAACCTTTGCAAACCCATAGCAAAGGAAGAAGTAGACCAAGTGATCCAAGAGATGCCAAATGAAAAGGCCCCAGGCCCAGATGGCTTCACAGTGGAATTTTTTAAAGATTGTTGGGATGTGGTTAAGCATGATATTTATGGTATAGTGGAGGACTCCAGACGCTCAGCCTCAATCCTAAAGGCCCTGAACGTCATAATGATCACTCTAATCCCAAAAGAAAATGAAGCCAGAACTCCAGACCGCTATCGACCGATAACCTTATGCAATGTTGTGTATAAGATAATCCAAAAGTAATAGCTAATAGATTGAAACCTCTTCTCCCAACTCTGATCTCACAGGAACAGGCGGGCTTCATCGAGGGGAGGAAGATTTTGGACAACATCATACAAGCCCATGAAATAATACAAACCTTGAAAAGCAAAAAGAAAGCGGGGATGTTAATCCAGTTGGACTTGGCAAAGGCTTATGACAAAATAAGTTGGCACTATATGGAGAAAACGATGGAAGCATTTGGTTTTGACCAGCACTGGATTAAATGGATCATCAATCTAGTCTCTACAACGAGCTTCTCGCTTCTAGTAAATGGAGCTCTAGCTAAGTCGTTCTACCCCTCTAGGGGTATAAGACAAGGGGATCCTCTATCCCCTTTCTTGTTTATTTTAATGATGGAAGGGATAAGCAAGAGCATAAAGACAACAACGGTCGAAGGTAAAATCAAAGATCTAAAACCATTTGAAGACTGCCCAACCTCAACACACCAACAGTTCGTGGACAATGCCTTGCTCCATGGGATCCCCATGGTCAAGGAAGCAAAGGCATACAAATTTTTTTTAGAAGAGTTTCGAGAGGCCTTAGGGGCTTAAATAAACCACTCTAAATCCATGATATACTTCTTCAACACAAATCTTGCAATCCAAAGGAACTTGGCCAACATTTTGGGGTTTGAGCGGAAAACACTACCAAAAAATTACTTGGGGGTGCCCCTGACGGACAGAGCGTGTAGGAACATAACGTGGGAAGGATTCATCAACAAACTACAGGAGAGGGTTAAGAATTGGACTTACAAAACTCTAAACCTAGCAGGACGGTTACTCCTTACTAAAGCAATCCTACAAGCAATCCTGACGTATCTTATGTTGGTGTTTCTGTCTCCAAAAGGAATCCTACAAAAAATTAGAGCAATCCAGAGAGCCTTCCTATGGAGAGGAGTTGAGGATAAAAATAAATGGGCCCTAGTAGCGTGGGACAAAGTGCGCAGACCAAAGAACAAAGGGGGCCTTGGATTACAAGACCCACAGGTCACCAACGAGGCATGCAGGGAAAAACGGTGGTGGAGATGGGTAAAGGAAAGATCAATGCCATCGGTTAAACTGTGGAAAGAAAAATACGCCCCAAATGTCAACCCCCAGGATAGGATCAGGTTCATGGGCACAAGGGAAGGGTCGGCCATCTGGAATCTATCCTGGAGGAATAAAAATTGGATACAGAGTCACAACTTTTCCGAAATGGGAATGGGAGAACAATGATATTATGGGAGGATGCTTGGCAACAGGAACCCTAAATGGAAAACCAGGAAATAGAGGTTATCAAGCAAGAGATGATTCGGCAAAGAAAAATGAAATTCCATCAGTACTGGAAACAGAGGGAGGAGAATGCCAGACAGAGCATTTGGGACAAAATCAACCCACAAAATAGAGCTCAGGGAGACCCGATGATGAATGAGATTGAGGAGGAATTGGGTAAAAGGAAAATTGGGGTCTCGGAAGAGGAGGACCAATTAAGGTGGGGAAGGAAAAATGGAGGGGAATTCAATCTACAAGAGGCTTGGCACTACATAGCAGGACAGGACCAAGAAAACTCGGAACCTCACTATGAGAGGATCTGGGAGGGCCCCCAATGGCCAAAGATTAAAGTGTTCGACTGGTTAAACCTACACAAGAATATGCTGACCTGGGAGAACCTAACAAAAATAGGATTCATTGGACCCTTACTGTGTCATCTGTGTGAGGTCTAGGAAGAATCGACGGATCATCTCTTAGATGAGTGCAACTATACATCTGAGATTTGGGATTGGGTGGCCTGTATTTACCGCTGGTTAAATAAGGCAAAGCGGGGTATCAGAGCCACAATAAAAACCTTGAAGGAGAGGTATAACGATAATGAGGTGGTGAACCTGTGCTGGGGTCTAACATCGGGGATGGTAATATGGGCAATTTGGAAATAACGGAACAGGCGAATCTTCAAAAATGAAAGCCAACTGGCCTCAAGGATAAAGGACATTATCGCAACTCAAATAAGAGAGACAGTATAGAGCCTTAACCTTAACAACTCCAAAAACCAAAACACAATCCAAGACTTATGCATTTTGGAATTTTTCTATCTAAACAGTGGAGCTTTAACATACATGTGGCTCGAGATCCACAGATCCAGACAAGAGTCAATACCTGGGTTTCTCCTCTGACAGGTTTCATTAAGTTGAATTTTGACGAGGCGGATAAATGCAATCTGGGGGTGGCAGGAGATGGTGGGGTAATAAGAGACAATGGAGGGACCATCTTATGCCTGTATGTTGGGATCATAGGCAATTCCACAAATAATGCGAAAGAGTTTGGAGATCTGGAACTTGGCCTGGAAATTCTACACAGAGAGGGCATGGAAAATGTCATCGTGGAAAGTGATTCGACACTGGTTGTCAACACTGCGAAGAAACTCCAGTATGGAACCAAGGTGGGAAAGATGCAAAGGCATTGGCGTCTAGCGCACTCCCTGCAAAAAATCATGGAACACCTGAGAAACCTGAACATGATAGAGTTTAGATGGATTCGCAGGGCAAAAAATGCGCTAGCGGACAGGCTAGCCAACGAAGGGGTAAACAGGGAGGGACATGAGATGGACAAGGTTTGGTCCAGAATCCCAAGGGGGAAACTCAAATCAGACTGCATCCACTTAGCGGAACGAGATCACGGTGGCATCTTCATAGACGAGGGTCACATCGAGGATGACATGGGGCTTCTCGACCCGTCGTGGGACCCAGGAGGCATACGATATCACAACACCTAGCCCCCATTTGCCATGTGGGAACACGACATGAAGCAAGTGGGCAGGTGAAAGGAAGTATTGAACAATAACAAGTGTAGAGGTGATAGTAAGGGAGAGAGGCCAAGTAGCAGTCTAGGCACTCATGAAGAGTTAAGGGGTGTGGAGATGGTGATTACCAAGGGAGTATGATCGACCTCTAGGACAAGTACGAGACCAAGAGCTTCCAAATACAATGCAAGCAGGGACATAATCAAGGATCAGGGAAGAGATCGCAACATAATGGCCCACCTGGCCTTACCAGTCAATCAATAAGGTCACACTCACCACCTCAGGCTAAAATTAGTAGGAGGTACAGGGAACGTTATAAGAAGAAGAGTTGCAGACAAGGTCGCAACCAGAAGGTGTTAGATAGTAGGGAAAATTATAGTCTCAAGAGCAGGCTAGTTAAGGAGAGACACAGAGTGAAGCACCGATAGAGAGGGAAAAGTAGAGATTCGGGTAGGCAGAGAGACATGGCGTGCTTGAAACATACCCAGAGAAAGAGAATCCGCCAAGGATAGGATATCCTAGAAAGATCGATGCGCTTGACAAGAATTGAGTAGGTTTCGAGAGAGGCAGAGAACACGTTCCATACAATGGTCTCGTTGAAAGGGAAGGCAACAATCAATAAGTAGGAGGAAGAAATCAAGGCGGAACAGAGTGGTAAAGAGTGGGGGGAGGTTGCACAGGAGGTAGTCTGGATAATAGATCTGGGGGCTACCCGTCCGAGGGAGACCCTCTACCATAGAACGGTGGAGATGACATGTTTAACCAAAATGTTGATATGGAAATTAAAGTTTGATCAGGAGGAGGCACGCCAGAAAGACCATCGAGAGATTAAAACTATGCTGGACAAAATTCATCGTCGTGTCAGCGGGCTGGAAACCATTGTCAAGTTGTTAGTGGAGGTTGAAAAGGACCAGAAAAGTAAAGAAGAGTGGTTGGTTGTGCAATTCCATCTGTAACTGAGATACGTCCACCATATGGACATAACACCTGTGGATGGCCAAGGAGGACCAACCCAAATAAGAAGAACCAGAACTGTCTCCCCAAAGGAGGACAACAAAGGCCAAGCGGGTGGGGTGAAGGACCACTCCCAGGTGCTCTAGAGAATTTTAGTATTATGTATGTAATGTCTTTTGTCTTTAATGGCATTCATGCTCAGGAAGTAGTAGGGTGTAGTATAAATTGCGGTAGGCTTTGGTAGTATTAGTTGAGCGGTTAGTTAGCTCTATATTTTTTTGGATATGCTTCTCATACTTTAAAAAGGGAGGTCTGGTCTGGATTCCAATTTTGGCAGACCAGTTACCTCTAGGATTATTATTATAAACTAGTAGTAAGGGTCCCCTGGTCTGGCTTCCTTTAGGCAGACCAAGATCCCCATTTTGTATCATATTTTCTACAGTAATATAGTGTTATACTCTGACTTACAGAAAAAAAAAACATATTATTATAATAACATATTTCTATATAATTAAAATTTGGGTTCACATGTATCAGATTGAAGTTTTGATCACGATGTTGTGGAATCAGATCCTCTACTGCTAATGTTTTCCCTAGTTGCCTCCCTCTGTTGTTGGTGCATCGCTTGAATGCAGAGATGAGCCAGCAGTGGCTCTCTGATGGTCGTGGTTGGTTTCTCACTATTCATGCTTGTTGCGAAACGATTGAGGTTGTTGGTGCATCGCATGGGTTGGTCGTGATTGGTTTCTTGTCGTTGTTGTTTTCTGAAGCATCATGGGTGGGCCTTCCCCTTTCGCTAGCGAGGGAATATTTTCCAAAAGGGTCAATTCATCCCCAGTCTAGACTTGGGGCACTCTACGAAAAATCAAAATTCTATCATTATTTCGAAGTGTGGTCTAGTCGGTAAGTTTTTAGGCCTTTGGCCCGATCCTCGGACTATTGTGGAATGGATTTCCAAGAATTGGCCTGAGCAAGATCCCTTTGATTTCTATTGTGGGAAACGATTTTTTGTTTTCCTTTTTAAAACCATTAAATATCGGGCCCATATCTTCATATCTGGACCTTGCTTCATAGGTTCCAAGGGGTTGTTTCTTTCCCCCTGGACCCTCAACTTCAACCCAGTCATGGAGATCTCTCTTGCTTCTGTTTGGATTAGACTTCCACGCCTCCCTCTTGTTTTTTTGGTTGAAGACAACTTCATAGCCACTCGAAATAAACTAGGTCGTTTTATAACCCATTAGGAGCCTAAGGGCAATCTTTACACATGTGCCAGAATATGTGTGGATATGGATTTCTCTAAGGGACCGTCAAAGCTAATTCAATTCAACCTCGAAAGTTGGAGTCATCTTCAGGCCCTTGACTATGAGCATGTTCCTTTCAAATGTAACTTTTTCATGAATATGGGCACTTCCCCAAAAGCTTCCCTAAAGCTCAAGAAACGTAGCCATTGCAAAATAATGCAGACCAGGGATTAAAACATGTTTCAAGAAANCTAAGGGACCGTCAAAGCTAATTCAATTCAACCTCGAAAGTTGGAGTCATCTTCAGGCCCTTGACTATGAGCATGTTCCTTTCAGATGTAACTTTTTTCATGAATATGGGCACTTCCCCAAAAGCTTCCCTAAAGCTCAAGAAATGTAGCCATTGCAAAATAATGCAGACCGGGGATTAAAACATGTTTCAAGAAATCATAAGAAGCAACAACCCAGGGGGGCTCAGATTGATCATATGTCTCAAGCTCGCCCATCTATTCCCTCTAATAATATATTTGAAGCATTGGAATCTCATGATGTTGAAACTGAGGGCTCTATGGAGGTAGATCATCAACAGAACATCACAGAGATCAATTTTGAGCAACTAGTAAAAGTTTGAAAGAAATCAGAAATATTAGCTAAAGGAAATGAGGCCTTCGTTGGGGGCAGCACTTCACATCGGGAGGATCCAGTTCCATATCTTGTGGGTAGGCCTCCAATTGGGGTTTCGGTTGCTTCCCACAAAATTCTATCAGTGGGCAAGGAGAATGGTGATTCTAAGGAGGGAGAAGATCCTAAATCTCCCTCATTTGCATAAATTTTAAAGAAGAATCCACGTCCTTCTTCTCCTTTAACAAGAGGAAGGAAATCAAATAGAAATCGTAGAGAGAAAGAAGTTGAATTAGGAATCTCAGAGGGATCTCAACGAACATTGGATAGCATCATTTATAGCGATGGGATAGCTTGATGCTTCTGTTAATTATGTTTTTCTTCTGCATTTTCTTGTTTAATCAATTTGTAAGGATATATTCTTGCCATCAGGAAGTAATAAGCATGAATCCAGGGAAGTCTTGGGCTTGGTTTAAAAAATCCAACCTGGAAATTTTGGTTCTCTTTTACCTTAGTATAGCTAGCAAACTGTTGTTTCTAAAGATTATACTATGTCGTTAGCTTTATCGTGGCCTTTTTGAATATATAATTTTCCCCCTTTTATGTTAAAAAAAAATTGGTTTCACATTAGTACTCCTAAACCCTCTTCTAATTTACAATATTACACTTATTCTAAAAAACAACCTAAAATGAACACATAAAAACACAATCAAACTTATCTTTGCTTTTATGATTTCCTAGCCGCATTAATCTCCCTTTCTTTGAAATCACACGTATTTGTCTACACAACGCATCTCCCTATGTTGTCTCATCATGTCTCTTTTACTACGCAACTTATTATTATCAATATTTAAATCATATCATATAATAACATTTTTTAGACTAATCAAATAAAGTATAATAAGTAATAGATAAAAAAAAATCCCAAGAAAACCTTTATGGAAGAGATAAATCATCGGTTTCTGATTACATAGCCTAACTCTAAAGAGGTCAAGAGAGTCGAACCCATGACCTCCCCAACTTTTAGGAAAGAGATAAAAGGTCTCACATATAACTCATGACCATAGATTAATAATTAATAAATAATATAAAATACTAATAAATTATTTAATTTTAATTAGTTTATCCTTTACTTAAATCATATTACATAAAATTTTTTTTTTCAAAATAATCAAATAATCAACTAAAGTAATAATTTTTAAAAAAATTTATTTAATTTAATTAATTTTCAAAAATTATTTAACTTAATCAAATTTTAAACCTTATTTAATTTAATTATTTTTTTTTAAATATTTAAATATATCAAAATAAATTCAAATTTCATATAATATATATAGTTAAAACAAATTTATATGACCAAATTAATAAAATTATATTTTAAGAATATAATTGATTAATTTTGAAATCATATTAACCTATTTAGTAGAAAAATTAAAGTACTTTTTTGTTGTTGTCGTCCTTTGCTTTTATGATCCCCGAACCCTTTTAGTCTCCCTTTCTTTGCCATCACACTTATTTTCCCTTCTAATACATCTTCCTCTTTTGTTTTGTTATATATATATATATATATATATATATATATATATATATATATATAATTTCCTACTTAAATTATAATGAATGATAATATTTTTTAAATAATCAACTAAAACGAAAATTTTAAAAAAATAAATTAGTTTTAGTTTCTACTTAAATTATATTATATTATATGATTAAAAAATTATAATTATGATGATGATGATGATGATGATGATGATTAACGTCTACTAAGGCCTAATTGGTCTATCGGGCCTTAAGAGGGTAAGTGATTACTTGTGATTCTTTAGAATTTTGTTTTTGTGCTCGAAAAACATTAAGAGAAGCTTTCCAAGATCACAATACTTTTGTTGAGTTAAGAGGTTAGGAAGGTTGGTAGTGTGATCAATATTTTGAAAATGAGATCTAATATGGGTATAGGCTGGACAATCTAAGAGAAAGTGTTTTTCATCTTCAACCTTCTTAGTGTCACAAAGGTGACACACTCTTTCATCTCATGGCGTTTTAGGAATTGACCAACACCCAGTTTCACTATGGAGCTCATGAGAATTTGTTCTTATCTTAGCAATGCTTATTTTTTTTCTTTACACTTGGCAAAATAGATAGATAATTTTGATCTTCTAGATTAGGGTTGATTACATCTTTATAATACCTTAATTTTCTTTTTTCCTCTAACTCTTTATCACACCACATTTTTTCCTTAAATTTTTATTTGACGTTTTTTTTAATAGTATCTTTATTCTGCAAAATGGTTTCTTCCATGATTCCCCAATAGTTTAGCCAAGACCGGGTGTCTTTATGCCATCCTCGCTTGAGTCAATGGTGGTTATGAATTGATTTTGAAGCAATTTTAGGTAGACAAAATTTAGTATATTAGATCTTAAAAACTTTAAGGAATTATTTGATTTGCTTTAAAATTTTATTTCTATGCTCGAAAAGATTTAAAGAAGTGTTCATAAATCACTATAGTTTTAATGAGTTAAAAGATTAGGAAGGTTGGGATAGCAACAAAATTTTTCTAAATTGTGATGTAATATGGGTGTATGTAGACACTCTAAGAGAAAATGCTTTTCATCGTCAACCCTCTATTCCTTTTTTTTTACAAAAACTGAATTTTTTTTTTATATATATAATCCACGACGTTATTTATAAAAAGGGGTGTTGGTTCAAGGGACCAGCTACGAGGATTTATGATGGCTTACTACAAGGACTTGTCCAAAAAAGACTTATGCTAATATCTAGAAATACAAGTTGTTCTAGATATTGCTTACATTTTGAGATTACTAGACATAACCATAATTACAAAATTTGGCACTGTCTACACTTATTATGATTCTTGTCCTCTGGGCCTTGAGTTTCTTCTGGAGGCATGTCCAAGGTGGCGTTCAGGTCTAGTAGGACTGGGACAACTCTACTCCCACGCTCCTCACTTTGGCTTTGTTCTATTGAATCATGGGCTCTGGTTCCATGCAAATCTTCTAATCTTTAACCTTGTCTTCTTAAGAAATCAACCTCATCTTGGAGCTAGTTTATCAGGGCTCGATGTTGAGACAGGGTTTCCATCGTGAATCTTAGAGTGGTGTTGTGTGAATCCAATCTCAGAGCCAGATGCTGGGTGGTGATGAAATTTTCATCCACCATCTCCTCCTCTCAGTTTTCTTGTCCTGGGAGTTGATCCATTCTTACTGTGTCCACTAGCTAGCATGTTTTTCCTGTGTTTTTTGGTATGGTCTGCGCCTGCGCTTCCAATGTTGTTGCTTGGATAAGAGTCTTGCATGTGTCTCTAGGCTCTGGGAGTTCTGTCAGTGGTTGCTTCTCTTCGGGCTGAATTGTTGCTTAAAGTGCCCAATTCCAATTGGATCCTATTCCAACCTCCACGCTTAATTCCTCCTCGATGTCGTTTCATGTTATGCCCTCCGGTAAAGCCGATGTTATCACCTCACGCTTGAGTCTTGGCC